>CAUYOR010053482.1:0-10033 GCA_963573925.1 Callimico goeldii | reverse complement strand
GGTTCAAGCAATTCTCCTGCCTCAGCCTCCCGAGTAGCTGGGACTACAGGCGCGTGCCACCACGCCCAGCTAGTTTTTCTATTTTAGTAGAGACGGGGTTTCACTGTGTTGGCCAGGATGGTCTCAATCTCCTGATCTTGTGATCTGCCCTCCTCAGCCTCCCAAAGTGCTGGGATTACAGGCATGAGCCACCTCACCCAGCTGAGCCCAGCTTTTATATTTTATAAATGTGTCACTTAAACCTGGGAAAATATTATATTGGATTTTCCTCTCTTCACTGGAAAATGTATGTGTCCTGGATACTTTCTCTGCTTCCTAATTATCTCCCCAGTTTTATTTTTATTATTTTATGGGATTTAGAGGAAGTCACATGGGGCCCATTAACTGTATGTTCATCCTCCTGGAAATCCCTGAACCTCATGGCAATAACCAGAATGGAGCTTTCCCAATCCACGCACTCATTGCATTAAAGAGAGGATTTTTTGTAACAGTTGAGACCATATTCCACTTAATATATAATATGAATGCAGTGGCTAGCCATGCAGAATTTTTAAGAACATTTAATTTTTCTGAGGGAGTGGGGTCTGAAATTAAAAAAAAAAAAAAGAACATTAATTTTCTTATATCAAGTCCTATGGCTTCATACTTACATCCCAAAGTTTGGTTTGGAAACTGTGGTCATGGTGAAATGGAAGATATACATTTTCTTACTTGAAAGGCTCTTGCACATGTGGACTGAAAAGGCACGTTGATTCCACCAAGGAGTGCAGTGTTTGTTTTCTTCAAAGGGATCTCAGGGCTCCAGAACAACTCCCACTGTTGTTGCCCTTCAGGTAAAGATTTAAAGATCAACCTCTCAACACCAACCAATTTTTTTTAATCTGAAATTAAGCAAATGTGTTTTTAGCTTTAATTTTAGTTGAGAAGTGGATCTGTTAAGGAACGTTAATGCTGCTCTTTCGCCAAGTGAAACATGCATAGAGAAAAAACACAGCTTCACACTCTGATCTGCAAAGAGTTAACATCTTGAAAGCTAACCAGAACTGGATTAAATCCTCTGTTAACAAGCCAGAAGGACAAGAGGATTGGAACCTAGATTACCAAAGGACACCAGAACATTGAGAGAAAAGAAATAGCGAGAGCTATCTGGAGCAAGCAAGAACTGTAAGTTTCTAGTTGACGCATATTTATAGTTTCCTATGTCTTTCCTAGGGGTGTTTTTGAGAACGAAACAAGTTTATTCTTTTTTTCTTTTTTTTTTTTTGAGACAGAGTCTCACTCTGCCACCCAGGCTAGAATGCAGTGGCATTATCTTTGCTCACTACAACCTCTGCATTCCAGGTTCAAACAATTCTTCTGCCTCAGCCTCCCGAGTACCTGGAACTACAGGCACACACCACCATGCCCAGCTAATTTTTGTATTTTTAGTAGAGACAGGGTTTCACCATGTTGGCCAGGCTGGTCTCAAACTCTTGACCTCAGGTGATCCACCCGCCTCGGCCTCCCAAAGTACTAGGATTACCAGCATGAGCCACCATGCCTGGCCTAGTTTATTTATCTTCTATTGTACCACCAGTCTCCTAGGCATCCAGCACAACATTACCAAATCATCTTTAATCTGGTCACCCTTAACTCTATCCCACAACCAACCAGTTGTCAAATCTTTTGATTCTCCTTCCTCAGCATGTTCATGATCCATCCTATTCTTCTATCCTCCTACTTCCATCTTTCCCTAGTTCCAGACCTCTTGCCTAAATTATAGCAATATCCTCTTAACACTGTCCTCTCCCCAATTTCCAAATCACTAATAATAAATGAATCTTCCTAAAGCTCTTCCAAAGCTCTAATTCTTTTGCTCTTATGCTGAGAAATGTATCCACTATTTGCGGAATGAATAAAATTCCTTTTCAAATCAATTAATTAATTTTTTTTTTTGAGACAGAGTTTCGCTCTTGTTACCCAGGCTGGAGTGCAATGGCGCGATCTCAGCTCACCGCAACCTCCGCCTCCTGGGTTCAAGCAATTCTTCTGCCTCAGCCTCCCAAGTAGCTGGGACTACAGGCACGCGCCACCATGCCCAGCTAATTTTTGTATTTTCAGTAGAGACGGGGTTTCACCTTGTTGACCAGGATGGTCTCGATCTCTTGACCTCGTGATCCACCCGCCTTGGCCTCCCAAAGTGCTGGGATTATAGGCGTGAACCACCGCGCCCGGCAATTAATTAATTTTTTAAAGTACAATTTCCATTTTATTTTTCTCCAGAGAACACTCATCTTCAGTCTTTTAAGGATTCAGCTCCTTACATGGATTTTGGTGGAGGTTGTGGGGCAGCACCTGCCAGTCTAAATCGCGGTGGGGGTGTTCTGTCCTTTTGGGCTTCATAAGATCGATTCCTGACCACTTTGCTATGAATTGCACAACTCACACAGTAATGCAGCTTCACATAGAGCTTGGGAAGTACATAAGCATCGAAGATGCTCGCTTCAGAAATGTCCTTGACTGCTGCGGCCTCCACTATGTTTCGAATGACAAATTTCTTAATGGCCTTGTCCTTGGGTACGCATCAGGCACAGTTCGTGCACCGAATAGGCTGCACGTGGCCACAGCCCTTTTTGGCACGACTGCTGTTCCTTCTTTTCTTTGTCATCTTGAAGGCATGCACCAGAGAGAGCTAATTAATTAATTTCTAATTGACAATTTGAAATTGTGTATATTTATCGTGTAAAATTTGTTGCTTTGAAATGTGTATGTATAGCAGAGAATGGCTACCTTGGGCTAGTTAACATATGTATTACCTCGTATACTCATCAATTTTTTGTGTTTGATGAGAACACTTAAAATCTACTTTCTGGCCATCATACCTAAAATCCCAGCATTTTGGGAGGATGAGGCAGGTGGATCACTTGAGATCAGGAGTTGGAGACCAGCCTGGTCAATATGGCGAAACCCGGTCTCTACTAAAAATACAAAAATTAGCTGGGCATGGTGGCTTGCGCCTATAATTGCAGCTGCTTGGGAGAATGAGATAGAGAATCGCTTGAACCCTGGAGGCAGAGGTTGCAATGAGCTGAGATCAGGGCACTGCACTCCAGCCTGGGCGACAGAGTGAGACCCTGTCTCAAAAAAATAATCAGAGTAAAGGGAACTGGCTACAAAATTTTAATTACTTGCCCAATGATACAGAGTGTAAAAAAGAAAAAAAGAGGCCATGAGCAGTGTCTCACACCTGTAATCCTAGAACTTTGGGAGGCCAAGGTAGGTGGATCACGAGGTCAGGAGTTCGAGATCGGCCTGACCAACATGGTAAAACTCCGTCTCTACTAAAAATACAAAAATTAGTCCGGCATTTGGCACATGCCTGTAGTCCCAGCTACTCGGGAGGCTGAGGCAGAAGAATCGCTTGAACCTGGGAGGCAGAGGTCGCAGTGAGCTGAGATCGGACCATTGCATTTCAGCCTGGGCAACGAGAGTGAAACTCAGTCTCACAAAAAACAAAACAAACAAACAAAAAACCTGACATTAGAAAGATTCTCTCAATTTATTATGATTTTAAAAAATGAAACATTATAGAACAGGGTATAAATTATTCAATTCAAGGTAAATAGACTGGAAAGCAGATCAATACAATGTTTATATTTTCTCTAGGTGATAGAATTTCTCCAATGTACCTTTTGCTTTCTTCTTTATATTTCTGTCTGTTCAAAATAAGCTTGTGAACACCCTTCTTCAGTTGACAAGTCAAGCTAGCTTCAACAAAAAGGGAGAATTTGTTGTATAGGACACAGGACTCTGCTGTAGAACCTAAGGTAGGAACAGAGCCAGATAGTGAAATTTATGGAAATAGGGAAAGCCTGGGAAATAATCAGACTGGTAAAATAAATTACAATTCCTGTGAGTTTTAGATGTCTAGCAGCCATGTAGAAATGTTTAAAAAAAATTTGTACAAATCTGAAAGTTAAGGCTAGAGACCTAATTTTTTCTTTTCCAAGATGGAGTGTTGTCCAGGCTGGAGTGCCGTGGCGCTGTCTCAGCTCACTGCAACCTCCACCTCCTGGTTTCAAGCTATTTTCCTGCCTCAGCCTCCTGAGTAGCTGGGATTATAGGCACATGCTACCATGCCTGGCTAATTTTTGTACTTTTTGTAGAGATGGGGTTTCACCATGTTAGCCGGGCTGGTCTCAAACGCCTGACCTCAGGTGATCCATCCACCTCTGCCTCCCGAAGTACTGGGATTACAGGCATGAGCCGCCTTGCCCAGACTTTTTTGTTTTGAGACGGAGTTTCACTCTTGTTGCCCAGGCTGGAGTGCAATGCTGTGATCTCAGCTCACTGCCACCTCAGCCTCCCAGGTTCAAGCGATTCTCCTGCCTCAGCCTCCTGAGTAGCTGGGATTACAGGCACATGCCACTGTGGCCAGAATTTTTTTTTTTTTTTTTTTTTTGAGATGGAGTTTCGCTCTTGTTACCCAGGTTGGAGTGCAATGGCACGATCTCAGCTCACTGAAACCTCCACCTCCTGGGTTCAGGCAATTCTCCTGCCTCAGCCTCCTGAGTAGCTGGGATTACAGGCACACGCCACCATGACCAGCTAATTTTTTGTGTTTTTAGTAGAGACAGGGTTTCACCATGTTGACCAGGATGGTCTCGATCTCTTGACCTCGTGATCCACCCGCCTTGGCCTCCCAAAGTGCTGGGATTACAGGCTTGAGCCACTGCGCCTGGCCTTATTTTTGTATTTTTAGTAGAGACGGGGTTTCACTATGATGGCCAGGCTGTCGAACTCCTAACCTCAGATGATCCATCTGCCTCACCCGCAAAGTGCTGGGAATAGAGGGTGAGCCACTGCTTCTGCTAAAATGTAAATTTTGGAGACAAAGTTGGAAAAGACTGGGATCAAGAACAGAATGCTTTAAGAACTTTTTGACTCATTTCAGCCCCTCAGTGTCATTCTCTCTCTTGTTCATTCATTATTCTTTTCATACACTCAATATTTATTTATTGAGTACCTGCTATATACCAATAACCATTTGGATACTGCATCTATAGAGGTAAACAAGATAAACCAATTTTCTGCCTTAAAAGTCATTATGGCCAGGTGCGGTGGCTCATACCTGTAATCCCAGCACTTTGGAAGGCTGAGGTGGGCAGATCACCTGAGGTCAGGAGTTCAAGGCCAGCCTGACCAACATAGTGAAACCCCATCTCAAAAAAAAAAAAAAGTCAGCCGGGCATGGTGGCTCACACCTGTAAACCCAGCACTTTGGGAGGCTGAGGCAGGTGGATCACAAGGTCAAGAGATTGAGACCATCTTGGCCAACATGGTGAAACCCTGTCTCTACTAAAAATACAAAAATTAGCTGGGTGTGGTGGCACATGCCTGTAGTCCCAGCTACTCAGGAGGCTGAGACAAGAGAATTGCTTGAACCCAGGAGGGGGAGGTTGCAGTGAGCCGAGATCATGCCACTGCACTCCAGCCTGGCACCTGGCGACAGAGCAAGACTCTGTCTCAAAAAAAGAAAAAAAGTTATTATGTTGCCAGGAGCAGTGGCTAACATCTGTAATCCCAGCACATTGGGAGGCTGAGGTGGGCGGATCACCTGAGGTCAGGAGTCTGAGACCAGCCTGACCAACACGGAGAAAGCCTGTCTCTACTAAAAATACAAAATTAGCAGGGTGTGGTATCTCATACCTGTAATCCCAGTTACCCAGGAGGCTTAGGCAGGAGAATAGCTTGAACCTGGGAGGCAGAGGTTGCAGTGAGCTGAGATCGTGCCATTGCCCTCCTGCCTGGGCAATAAGAGTGAAACTCCGTCTCAAAAAAAAAAAAATCATTATGTTTTGGTGAGAGAGGACAGACAATAAACTAGTATAAATAAATTAACGTAGTTTCTGGGAAGGAAGAAAGGGAGGGAGGGAGAAAGGGAGGAAGGGAGCGAAAAAGAAAGAAAGGAGGGAAAGAAAAGAAAGAAATAGAAGAAAAATAAGAAAAGAAAGAGAAAGAGATCAGATGCAGTGGCTCATGCCTGTAATCCCAACACTTTGAGAGGCCAAGGCAAAACTCCATCTGTACTAAAAATACAAAAATTAGCCAGGTGCAATAGTGGGCACCTGTAATCCAGCTAAAATGGATACTATCATCCAGGAAAAAGAGAGTTGGCCAGAGTATGAGGCGACTCTGTAGATAGAATTTCCTGAGTATTCAGGCCACAGAGCTGAATATGGTCATTTGAGAGCGCCCAAATTTACATAATAGTTCTAGCCATCCCCAGAAGCTAATTTAAACCTCTCAGCTTTATTTTCAACCTTCTATGAGAGAGAATCTGATTGGTCCAGCTTGGGTCATTTGTCTAACCCTGGTCCAATCAGCAACAACTTCAGGGACTGGGTTATAGAGTATAAACTAATTCCTGGGGAGTCAGTCGTTGTAAATTGAGTGGAGAGAGGGATAGAGGCCTATTTCGCAGAGAAAAGGGAGGGTCATTGCTTCCAGGCTGAGCAGACACTTAAAAAATGATCCAAAACTATATCCATCAATTCCATAATCATAAAACTTGATTTTCATTTTAAATAAAGTCATTACTACTGAATACTTGTTCTTACTCTCTAGTATAGAGTTGTCCACCCTACCACAAGAATGACTCTGACAGGTCATATACCATCATGAAAGTGCTGAGAAATTCCTGCCACAAGTTATGTACAGTTTTCAGAAAGTTGCATGTAATTGACTGAATTTTTCATTTATTTCAGTGTCCTCTGTAATCTCTTACAGTTTGGGAACAGAGATCATGTCACATTTAGTGGACCCTACATCAGGAGACTTGCCAGTTAGAGACATAGATGCAACACCTCTGGTGCTACCCACCTCAAAAGGTAACCCCCATGCTTGAGGATGGACACCTTTTAGAATTAAAAGAATTCTCAATCATTGTGGGACACCTTGCTAGTCTTCACAGAGACTGATATACTTTCAGCTCTTTTCTTCAATCTTCTCACTATTCTGTTTTTCTTTTTTTCTGTTTTTTTTTTTTTTTTTTTTGAGGCGGAATTTCACTCTTGTTACCCAGGCTGGAGTGCAATGGCACAATCTTGGCTCACCACAACCTCCGACTCCTGGGTTCAGGCAATTCTCCTGCCTCAGCTTCCTGAGTAGCTGGGGTTACAGGCATGCACCACCATGCCCAGCTAATTTTTTGTATTTTTAGTAGAGATGGGGTTTCACCATGTTGACCAGGATGGTCTTGATCTCTTGACCTTGTGATCCACACACCTTGGCCTCCCAAAGTGCTGGGATTACAGGCGTTAGTCACCGCGCCTGGCCACTATTTTGTTTTTTTGAGATGTAGTCTCACTCTGTCACCCAGGTTGGAGCACAGTGGTAAGATCTCACTGCAGCCTCTGACTCTCCAACTCCTGGGTTCAAGCGATTCTCCTGTTTTAGCCTCTCAAGTAGATGGGATACAGACGTGCACCACCCCACCTGTCTAGTTTTTGTATTTTTAGTAGAGACAGGGCATCATCATGATGACCAGGCCGATCTCGAACTCCTGACCTCAAGTGATCCACCCACTAGGCTGGTCTTGAACTCCTGATCTCAAGTGATCTACCCGCCTTGGCCTCCCAAAGTGCTGGGATTACAGGTGTGAGCCACCATGCCTAGCCCTCTTCTCATAGTTTATTCTTTTTTTTTTTTTTTTAACACCAATCTGATGTTTCCTGAATGTTTGTAACTCTTTCTTTTTTTTATTTTATTTATTTATTTTTATTTTTTAGAAAAAAAGGAGAGAAGGAGAGGAAGAAAGAGGAAGAAAAAGAGGGAGAGAGAACAGGAATATTGCTTCATTCTAAATATGGGTATTAATAATGGCCGATCAATGTTTTGTGTATTTAGAGTGGACAATGTATATTTTGTGTATTTAAAATGGAGAGCTCTATAAATATTTATTGAGTTTACTTGTTCTGGATCTGAGTTCAAGTCCTGGATATCCTTATTAATTTTCTGTCTCATTGAGTCTAAATCTCGTCATGGGTCTTATGTATCTGGGTGTTAAGATCTCTTATTGTTGCATTGATCATTTTACCACTGTATCTTTGTTGCTTTGAAATCTATTTTATCAAATGTGAGAATTGCAACTCCTGCTTTTTGTTTATTTATTTATTTTTGCTCTCCATTTGGTTGGTAAATTTTTCTCCAGCCCTTTGTTTTGAGTCTTTGTGTATCTTTGGATATACCTTTAGGTTTTGGCTGTATCTTTTGATTGGGGGATTTAGTCGATTTAAATTTAGGGTTACTGTCATTTGATGTTAACTGGCTATTTTATCCATTTGTTGATGTAAATTCTTTATGTTGATGCTCTATACTTTTTGGTATATTTTTAGAAAGGCTCATACTCGTTCCTTTCTATGTATAATGTTTCTTTCAGAAGTTCTTGTAAAGCAGGACTGGTGGTAATAAAATCTCTGAGTACTTACTTTTTCATAAAAGATTTTATTTTTCCTTCAATTGTGAAGCTTAGTTTGGCAGGATATGAAATTCTGGGCTGAAAGTTCTGTTCTTTAAGTATGTTGAATATTGGCCCCCACTCTCTTCTGGTTTGTAGGGTTTCCGCTGAGAGATCTGCTGTAAGTCTAATAGGCTTCCCTTTGTGGGTAACCTGACCTTTCTCTCTGGCTGCCCTTAGTATTTTCTCCTTTGCTTCAACCCTAGTGAATCTAACAATTATGTACCTTGGGATTGCTCTTCTTGAGGAATATCTTTGTGGTGTTCTCTGTATGAATGAATACATGAATGAATCCAAGCTGGAAAATACTCTTCAAGATATTATTCAGGAAAACTTTCCCAATCTAGTAAAGCAGGACAATATTCAACCCCAGGTAATACAGGGAACACCACAAATTTTTTAATCTTAACACTTTTTCATACTTATTTCTTCAGATATTTATATACATATATTTATCCTATTCATAAAACTGATAAATAAACATTATCACATGTAATATTTATGCAAGTCTAAAGCTCAATATTATAATAAACATATGACATCATCATCAAATAAAAGGACTGGAACCCTGCCATCAGCACATGTCCACTTAGGTGTGCATCTTTACCACCTACTCTTGCCTTTCAACAGAGGTCATCATTGCCTTAAGTGCTATGATGTATTTTTATATTCATCTATTCCTAAGCAAAGTGTTGTTGATATATGTTTATATTCAAGATTTTCAGAAATAACATCACAGTAATAAAGTCTTATGGGCCTATCTTTATCTCTCATCATCATTAGAGTATCTATGTTGCTTTGTGTGGTTGTAGTTTATTCACTTTGCTGTTGTATAAATTCCATTGAAATGATATACTTCATCTACTTGGGCTCCCATACCAAAATACCATAAACTGCATGGTTACAAACAACCTCTCATGGTTCTGGAAGCCAGAAGTCCAAGATCAGAATGTCAGCATAATTGGGTTCTGCTGAGGGATTCCTTAGAGCCTGCAAACTGCCAACTTCTCATTGTAGACTCTCGTGATGTAAGGGGTGAAGAAGCTGTAACCCTCATTTATAAGGCCATTAGTTCAATTCATGTGGGCTCCACCATTATAGCTTAATACTCTCCATAAATTCTCCCACCTAATACTATTGCATTGGGGTTAGGATTTTAACATATGATTTATTTTTAATATATATTTTGTTGTGTTTCAGGTTTTGGGTTACATGTAAAGAATATGCAAAATTGTTGCGTAGGTACATACATGGAAATGTGGTTTGCTGCCTTCCTCCCCATCATCTATATCTGGCATTTCTCCCCATGTCATCCCTCCCCAACTCCCCAGCCCCCGCTGTCCCTCCCCTGGTTCCCCCCAAGAGACCCTAGTGTGTGACGCTCCCCTCCTTGTGTCCATGTGTTCTCATTGTTCAACACCTGCCTATGAGTGAGAACATGTGGTGTTTGATTTTATGATTTTTTAAGAAAACAAACATTCAGTCTCTAGCACATACCAATATATATATGTACAATCTCTTTTAAGTAGGAATTTG
>CAUYOR010053481.1:0-17660 GCA_963573925.1 Callimico goeldii | reverse complement strand
GGGGGGTATGCAGGCTCAATGCCACATGGTAAAAGGACTCTCATGAGGGTGGCGGGGGCCTTCCTCAAAGTCATAAACAGGATGAGGTAAGAAACCATTCAGTGTCCGCCAAAAGCTGGAATGGCTTCAAGCCTTAGTTCTAACTGCAACTCTTCCGGGATGCTCCGTCTCACATGTCCAGGGAGTAAGCAAACATTTGGTCCATAGGAGGCTGCGCAAAGCAATGTGATATGGTAATATGGTTGATTCGGAAGTAGTTCCACTCGTGTTTCATCTCAGTTTCACATTTAAGGAAGTGTTCCGGGTAGGAGGCCGCTGATCCTAATCAACAGGTCAGGCTGGAGTTCCACACAACATCGGGAGTGCTGCCCTGTGCAAACCCAGTGACTCTGCAACAGTCCAACCCTTGGCCTCTGGGTCAGTCCGACTAAAACAATAATTATGGCTCAAAACAGAAAAGCATGTTACCACCCAACTTCACTACTTGAAATGAAACTGGAAAAACATCCGCAAAACACAGGTAATTCCTGATTCATCTTTATTTCCTCCCGAAGGAAATAGGGTTGTAATAACTATATTATTTCTGTCCTCCTAAATGGGATATAATAAAGTTATATGACTCTTTGATTATTTAAGGTTCCGATGCTGTATGAATCCTTCATTTTGTCAGTTAGCTCAGGCGCTTTGGTGAAGCACTATCTGTCGGGAGTGCTATTTCAAGCATCCTTTTTCAGAAATAGGTAAAATGGTAATGACATTATAAAACTTCTTTTGTAAAAGCCACCAGGCATAAGTATGACAAAATGTTAATGCTTTTAATTATATGCTCTTAAAAGTATTTTGTATGTAAAAATAAAATTTTGTTTTTTGTTAGATACTTTTCTTAATTCTTTTTTACACCTGACAACAGTAAAACATAATGGGGGCGAAGAAGGGGTGCATTTAGTATTAATTGTGATACTGTGTATCTAAATGATAGCTCCACTGGAAACTTCCTTCTGTCTTCTTGACTCTGCCCCATCTGCTCATCACTGTATCAGGCTCTCTTCCTTACACTCCACAGAACAAGGAACATATCTGGTGTTTTGGGATATTCATTTCCCATACACCATGAAAGATATTGCCTACCCCCCAAAAATGTTCATCACACACACACACCCATTCAGGAGAGTCGTGGCTTGTGTCACCATCCTGTCTCCTCAAATCCCATCCTCAGACTCCCATGTTAAGTGCCCCTCTTCTATAAGCAGGAATTCAGTATAGAAGATCAATCAATGCGAGGGACTGCTTTCATTATCTCTGCATCCCTGCAATGCTTAATGCCCAGCCTGGGATGGAGAAGTCATTCAATCATATTTGATGAGCTACACTGCCCAAAAATGTGTTGCTTTAATTAAGGATGTGTAGGGAAGAAGGTAGGAGTCTCAGGCAGTGGGTTGGTGGGAGAATGGTGGATGAGGTAACATTGAAGTAAGGGTGGGATGATTATACATAGAAGTAGAATTTTAAAAGTTGTTTTCTCTGAGATCTCAGTCAACTAGAAAGACTAAGAAAGAAGCTTTTTTTTCTTTGATTAAATAAAGAAATTCTAAATTTCTGAAGCTCAACCCTGCTTGTGATGGTTAATTTTATGTGAAAATTTTACTGGGCTGAGGAATGTCCAGATAGCTGGTAAAATATCATTTCTCAGTGTGTGTGTGAGGCTGTTTCTGGAAGAGATTAGCATTTGAGTCAATAGACTGAGTAAAGAAGATCCACCCTCACCCACGTGGTTGTGTACCCTCCAATCCCTTGAGGGTCAACACTGAGCAAAAAGGTGGAGGAAGCGTGAATTTTCACTTTCTCCTCTGGAGCTGAGACATCAATCCCCCTGCCCTCAAACATCAGACTCCAGGACTTAAACCAGTGACCCCTCCACTCCTGGTTCTCAGGCCTTTGGACTTGGACTGAATTATACCACCAGATTTCCTGGTTCTGCAGCTTGCAGATGGCATATCATAGGACTTCCTGGTTCCCAAATTGTGTGAGACAATTATCATAATAAATTGCCTCATCTCTCTCTCTATCTATATGTATAGATAGAGAGATGAGGAACTTATATATATATATGTATATAGACTTTCTTCAGGTGAGCACCATTACAATATCAAGCCTCTCTGAACGTCAGGCTTCACCATTTTCTCAAGCTCCCTTTTCTCTTTTTTTGTTCTCCCTCTTTCAAGCTTCCTTCTAGATTAATTTGACCTTCTAGTACACTAAGAAAACTATAAGATTCATATGCCCTCAATTACTTGCAGCTGCCTTGCAGTATATTGGTATCAGAACCTCACATTCATCTCCAAAAGGGTGTCCCTTTTGCTCTGGGCTAACGTGTTTCCCTGTATTCTGATCTTTTCTCCTACATCTAAGAGGTTGCTCCACTATGTGTAGTCTCCTTTTTCTCCTGTAGCTATAACCGCTCTCTCTCAACTGGCTCTTTTATGCCAACCTATGAATATATTCTATTCTATGCTCTCTCTCTCTCTCTCTCTCTCTCTCTCTCTCTCTCTCTATATATATATATATATATATATATATGTATATATATATATGTGTGTGTGTGTGTGTGTGTGTGTGTGTGTGTGTGTGTGTGTGTATATATCCTCTGGTTTCGTTTTTTTGCAGAGCCCTAATACACTGCTGATGATAGGAAAAGATTGTATCAGCTCAGAAGCCAAAGGCATGTCTGAAGAGTGATGTGAGTGAAAGAAATACTTGAAGGAGTGCTGAGACACAGAGTAAACCACAGAGGTGTCAGGACAATGACTACTGCCTTAAACAGTTTCCATGTGACTCTGGGTCCCCTCATTGTTTCATAGAGCAAGGCAAGGCTTTCAAAGTAGTGGGTCCAGGACGCAGGTGCTACACGTATTGTTTCTTCCTAGGCAATTGCTCCAGGTGACTCACTCGATGGCCCTCTCCGGTATTCCTTGGAGAAATAAAAATGTGCTGCATCTGTGTAGAATTTCCATCCAGAGTATTTCAGTTGAATTACTGTAGAGGTTAGGGGGAGCACTGGCCTGCTTTCTCTGTAGCCCATCTCAACGGGAGCTGGTGTGCTTGACTCTTGCCAAAAACGGAATTCTTGATATAGATGACTAAAATAAAACTGCCTGAGAAAAGCTAGTTTATATGTTGAGACAGAAACATAGTCTTAGCTGCAATTGTATTTACAGGGAAAAAATAAACAACAGAATAAATCATCAAATAACACTCGCTCTTTCTTTCTTCTCTACCCAGTTTTCCTTCTCTTTCATGCTTGACCCATGAACTCTTTGTGAGTAGTTTATTTTACCATAGAAATTGTTTGATCAACTCGGAGTAGATCAGCTGAAAATAAATTAATTTGATTGGGAGATGAGTGTCAAGAAAGCTTTAATTTGTAAAAAGGAGGTTGGGGTGGTATTCACCACACAGAGGGAGGAAAGACGTCATAATTTGGAGATATTCATGTGGCTGCCATTTAGAATCAGGTTAGTCCCTCATTCTCACACCAGTTGAAGGGTAAAAATCACTCCGGAGTTTTGGCTGTTTACCAAATATAGCCTAGATATGTCAGCTGAGGACAAAAGAGGGTCAGACCTTCTTATCGGTTCTTTCCCTCTAGGAGATTATGAAGGAGAAATCTATTTTGTAACTCTCTAGGTAAGGCAGGGCACACAATACCGATCTACTACAGCAGGCAAGTTTAAATCGGCAAGGAAAATGGCTATAACTGCTACACCCTAATTTGCTGGATTATTTCATCTTTTGTCATGATACAAGTATCTATGATGTTAGAGAGGGCAGCTTGGTCTGAGATGTTATACTCTTATCAAAGTATGGCTCATCATTATTGAATCATCAGCCGATAAAATATATGATCTGAATAGTTGTTAGTAATCAGAATTTCGCTTTCCTCTGGCTTAGTTTCTCCCATCTGGTTCTGGTTTTATGGTCATCTTTCCAGCTCTGAGCAAATGCTAATATATATATATATATATATATATATATATATATATATATATTTTTTTTTTTTTCTTATTTTAAGAAAATAAAAACACTATTACTTGTGAAATATTGTTGAATTTTCTAAATATACAGATTATTCAGGAAATTCAGACTGAAGTTTGATATTATGCTAGAGATATATCATTAAATACCAAAGCAGCACACAGACATAAAATGAACACATTTCATTCCTGAATGCCTGTTAAAGAAAAAAAAATGATGATTCCCTCTCACCCTGATACTCAGTAACATTAACAATGAGAGAGAAAGAGAGAGAGACAGAGACATAGAGAGAAGTGAGAGACAGAGAAAGAGAGAGAGAGAGAGAGAGAGAGCATGAAAGAGTACACAAATTTGCTGATTAGAATGACTAAGAGATTGGAGCCAAGTCCTTGCGGGTAACCATCAATCTCTTTATTCCCAAAGGATCCTCATATTATCCTTCATCAGATCTTATCTACCATGAAACAATGAAATAACTGATCTCTGTGTCATCTTGGTTGCCTCCAACTTGGGACTATGGAGTGTATTTCAGGTCTATTGCTCATTACGTGAAAGTGATCATAGTACTAATGGCAGCATGTATCTATTAAGTGCCAGCTGTTGCATTAAGTGCATTATACGCATTATCTTTGGTCCCCATAGCAATCCTCTATGGCAGTCTGTATTATCATTGCTGCTTCATTTAGAAGAAATCAAAGTTAGAGAGCTAAAAGACTTGCTTTAGGTCACAGAGTTAGTAAAAGGTGGTACAGGATTTGAAACCACATTTATATGTCAGCATTTATTTTTTAGCCTCTATCTTTGGAGTCTGAGGCAGGCATCTACCAGGAAAAGAAAACTACTCAGAAGGGCTGCACCATTTCCTCTATGTTCTGACTCCCGCCTCGTGCTGTGTACACCCCAACAGTGCACTGTTTATCATGGCTCGTTTCCTCATCTGTCTGTCTACTTGTCTACCCTTCTACTAGGCTGAGCTCCTTGATGGTGAATCCAGAACACTGATGTATCCTGACATACAGTAGGCACTTAATACATCATTGTTGGGTGACATATACTAAAAAAAAAAATGACAGACTGGGTATTTATAATAATCAAGACCATAACCTTGCCCAGCTAATTCTGTATTTTTTCTCAGATGCTCAATAGTTTGCAACTGCACGCCAACTTTTAAAATGTAGACAGGTGCAGCTGAAAATACAATCTGATGCATAATTGCCATTATTATACTTGGCATTTGCAAATTTAATTATAATTACAGAATTAGCTATTGCATTGTATCAAAAAGAAAAGGAGTGTTTTAATTTAACATTTTAATAAGAAGTGTATGCATATTTACTAATTTCATTATAAAACTATCATCAAGTAATTTTTGAATATCTATGCCACAAAGCACAATTAACTTTTTGGTGGAAGATGTTTTATTTTATTAGAGGCTTGTTTTACTTACGGTAATACATTGTACTTAGCCCAGTCCTCAGATGCCCTCTAGTGTTGATGAATAGTAAGCAAGCAATAAAGTAAGTGAAACTAAAATAAGATCCAGCAGTGGCCTTTTTGTGATGGATGATCACATCTCTTCTGACATAGTAGACACATCAAATATAAGGAAAATAGTTTGAATGTTTGCTTTGTTATCCTGAGTTAATATAAAGTTTTAGAATGTTTCATAATATTAAAAATAACAGTAAAATAACACATGTGAATACGTAGAGATGTTCATATATTCATCATATTACAGAAAACAATGCAACAAACATCTATGTACTAAAGTCCTGGCTTAAGAAATATGGCAGAAAATAGAAAAATAGAAGTAGAAAAGACCAACACTCAGTTTTTGTTTCACCTAAAAGTACATTTAGAAAGATGTCAGATTACCTCCAAAGAAATAGAATCAGAAAACTCATCCCCATATGAATAAAATCAATCCTCTAGCTAGTTTATCAAACTAGTAAATCTTACCAAGAAAAAAGATGAAAGATTTTTGTAATTCTTTCTACATAATGTGCGCTCAATAGATAATTATTTATTTTGTACTCAGTAAACAATCTTACACTAATAAATCCTGATTGTTTGAAATTTTTAAAAGATATCCCGGGGGGGAATAAGAGTTTCTATAATGTTGAAAAATTAATATCTACTTTGAAATTAAATTATTCCAAAATCATTTGCAGAGGAAATTATTTCATTCACCTTTTAATAACAGAAACAATAACTATTTTAAAAATTTACTGATTTAAAACTCCTTCACTCTTGCTATCATGCTCGTTTCTCATAACTTTATCAATTTAGACTACTTACATTTCAGAAATATTTTATCATTTTATTGAAAATTGATATTAAAAACCCATTATCTTAAATTTGTGTAAGACTATATTTTAGTGGCCAACATCTCAAATTCATGGACAGATGACAGTTTCCATTCTGTCAGTAGAAAATGTAGTTTTGAAATACTCAAAAACACACAGATGCAACTCAACATGCTTTTCCCACAAGATGTCACTATGGTACCTATGAAATATAGTCACAGATGTATTTATCTGTGACCTTATTTTTAAAAAAATGATCATTAAAAAAGATTCACATATGGGTAGATGATCCTGAAATTAAATACATGTAAAGTAAATGAATTTATAGATGTTCAATATCTGCTATTTATGCATGACAGCAAACATATTTATTTGGATATATATTGAAATCTTAATTATATGAATCCAAAGGGAGTATAAAATTGGCAATCTAAGAATATATGTAAAGTTGTAGTCAAGATTATTCATTCTTAAACAAATACCCTAAAATATGGCATGCCACTCATAGTGAGACTCATGTCACCAAGTATGTGACACAGTCATGGGTGGTTGCAAATTGAGTCTAGATATTTAATATGCATGATTTCTGATTGACTAACAACTGGCAAATTTGTCTGTCCTTGCTTTCTATTTAAAGTGAGCCTGAAGTTAAGAGCCAAGAAGTCAGATAGACCAGAGTTCAAAGTCCAGTTCAGCCACCTCTATAACCTCTGGCAAGTTAATTAAAATCCCTGAGTCTGCTTTCTAATTTATAAAATGGGGATGGTAATATCTATCTCATTGCAGTTGCTGGGAGAGTTCACTGAGACAATGCATGTAAAGCACCCAGCACAGAAGAGATACTCAATAAATAATTGTTGTCATTATTAATTCCAAGAGGGAAATGTTAATTTGAATCACATTTTATGCTTTGATCACAGGCCTTAGCATATGAAATGCCAGTGTTTAGTTCACAGATATGGAACTTCTGTGTCATATAATTCAAGCATATACAAAAATATAAACCCTTGCAATAACGGATATTATATAGTGACCACTAATCAGGGTTTTCTACTTTTCTTTTTCTCGTAAAGTCAACTATTTGTTTGAAGAGTAAACACAGGTCTGACCTTGCTTTTTGGACTGATTCTCTTCTGTTGGTTACTGTAACTGAAATTGGACTTCAGTTTGGCAGCTGCACATAGTTAAATATCTTTTGACCAATTGTTGGGCAAACTGTGGGCTTTCCTCTCATCCTCTTGTGTTAATCCCTTCATGTTGTATTGTATTGTTCTCCTATTTTTAAGCCTTTAATAGCTCCCTAAGGCTCTGAGGATAAAGCAGAAATATGGCAGACATCCGCAGCATGCCCAGTCAGTGTAATCAGCTTCAGATGTCACAGCCGGGATGTTCTTGTCACCAGCTCATCAGCTACTCTTGAAAAATGGGGAGTCTGAATGCTGGGATCCTCTAATAACTTGCCCAAAGTCATGCTGCTCCTAAATGACAGTGCTAAGACTAGAACCCAGTGTTCTCACTCACCGGCTCTATCCCTGGATGAGAACGACACTTTTATCCCAGGAGAAAGGGTTATTTTCTTCAACTTAACTTGGGCCAATGAAGAACTGCAGAGCAGCATCCTCTGCAACTCTCATCCTCAGCAGTCGACTTACACCAAGGAGTAAGATGTTTCAAAGGTCATAAGAAATCCTTTTTGTTTGATATGTCCCATGTATTAAAATTAAAATTTTATGTTTTCTCTAAAGTTTTAAATGGGACAACTAAGTAAGATAAAATGGTACTACATTGCTAATCATTTCAATAACGTGAATTGGTTTGTGGGCCACTCTGAGGTCTGAAGTCCTTCGATGCTGATGGGGGACTCCGTGCTACTCTAAAAGCAGCAGGGATGTGTTGCAGTAGATCTTTGCTTCTCAGAAGTGTAATCTGTAGGCCAACAGCATTCGTTTCACCTGAGAACTCATTTGGAATGCAGAATCCCAGCCCTCACCCATAATTTTTTTTTTGTTTTGAGACAGAGTCTCGCTCTGTCACCCAGGCTGGGATGCAGTGTCGCTATCTTGACTCACTGCAACCTCCACCTCCTGGGTTCCAGAGATTCTCCTACCTCAGCTGCCCGAGTTGCTGAGATTACAGGCACGTGCCACAACACCCGGCTGATTTTCATATTTTTAGTACAGACAGGGTTTCACCATTTTGGCCAGGCTGGTCTTGAACTCCTGACCTCAGGTGATCAACTCGCATTGGTTTCCCAAAGTGCTGGGAGTACAGGCGTGAGCCACCATACCTGGCCCTCACTCAGAGTTCTTCAACTGGAAGCTGCATTTAAACAAGATTCCTAAGGGATTTGTGTGAACACTAAAGCTTAAGGAGTACCATCATAAGCACTGCATGAAAGAGCCTCATGAAAGCAGAATGCTGTTTAGATCCTGTCCTGATGCTCTGGCTGGTTTTGCTCCGGGAAATATGCAAACTCCTCGGCACAGCTATTGACATTAATTTGGAACTTCAGAAATGATAATTTTCTGTTTCTTTCTTGGAAAATGATTGATTATGGCTTGTTTAACAAGGAAATAGTTAAAAAGCACTGGACCAATTTTTAAAAATGATAAAAGAAACTTATACCCATTGAGGAAAATTGAGCTGGTACATGTAGAAAGAAGAAAACAAATCATTTGTCAATATAGACTGACAGCTACTATTCTTACATATTGGTGTATGTGTAACCTCTCTGTTACACATACACACACACATGTATTTACTTAATATTTTCTTTTTCTTTCTTTCTTTCTTTTTTTTTTTTGAGACAGGGTCTCACTGTGTCACCCTCACTGGAATGTAGTGGTGTGATCATGGCTCACTGCAGCAGCTTCGACCTCTTGGGCTCAGGGGATCCTCCCGCCTTAGACTCCCTGGCAGCTGGGACTACAGGTGTGCACCACCACACTCAGGTAATTATTTTATACTTTTTGTAGAGACAAGGTTCACCATATTGCCCAGGCTGGTCTTGAATGCCTGAGCTCAAGTTATCTGCTCGCTTTGGCCTCTCAACGTGCTGGGATTATAGGTGTGAGCCACTGTGCCTGGCCTCATTTAATATTAATAACAGGAAGTAATACATTCACATGGTTCAAAAAAACATAAAAATGTATAAAGTTTTTTGTCCACTTCTGTACCCCATCTGCTCAGGTCTACCCTCAACTCCAATAGAAAACTACTTATTATTATTTGTATATCCTTCTGAAGTTATTTTTATGCATAATGAAGTAAGCATGAATATTTATACTTTCCCCATTTTAACACAAACGCCAGCTTTATTCTACTGTTTCTCACCACACATATATCTTTTCACAACTATTAAAAGATGTACAACTCCATGTTTTGTAACTTGCTTTTTTGCTTTTTATTTTACCGTAATCATTTCCTATGTTTTTACAGAGTTTTCATAAATGTCATTTGAAATGACCAGATAGTATTATATTGTGCATATGTACAATAATGTACTTAGACAGTAGAGGTTACTTTTGCACACTCTAACTCTTTCACTCATCTTCTTACACTGTGGTGTAAGGAGATGAGAAAGGATTAGGTTCAGTTAGAGTTGCAGAAATACATAGAGAAGAACATTATTTTTGAAGAGCTGGAGAATGCCCATTCTTGAGGAGGGGTGGGTGAGGATAGCAAGAGTCAATGATTTTCCTCTCATTGTCTTCCAATCCAGTCCAATACTAAATTTGGTGTTGGAAAACTGGTTAACGGGGGGTTAAAGGCAAATTGAAGCTCCGATTATATGTGACAGAGTCTGACTGGAAGAGAGCCTCAGAAAGGACCTCAGAAAGGGGGTGGAAGGGGTATATATGTATATCTATCAAATATCAAGCTAAAATTAAAAAACTTTGAGGATGTAGTTATAAAGAAATATAATTGTGCTCTTTCACTCTCTCTCATGGTCCATAGCAAATCTGCAACTCTGACCCATTGTAAGTGGGAGTTGACTTACTCTCAAAATATTTCCAGAAGCGCCACTGCAATAGGTAATCCAATCAATATCTCACTCTTTAGATTTCTTAGTTATTGGTAAGATACCAACATGCAATGTCCACCAAACTCTAGAAGACAATGTAGTTAGCCCAGAAGTCATTCTTTACTACTGGGCTTCAGGGTAAAAAGGAACATCCCATGCTCACCATGGGTAGATTAAAGTTTCCTCAAAATCTTTTCTCACCCCTTACTCCAACTCTCGGATACTCCAACTCCTTTGTAGGCTGGAGGCATGTGGTTAGCTACCGGGTATAAAACGAATTCTTGGCCATTTGTTTAATAATTCATAGTTCGACAGTCTTGGACCAATACTTTCATATGCAGATGTGATCAAAATAGAGTTAAATTCAGTCATTTTTGATAATTGCTAGGTATGTTCATGTATAACTAGTGCACATTCAAATTTGTATTAGTTTTAATATAGTTGCTTTTTAGTACCTAAAATACTGAGAAATTTGTATGATATGTTCTTCTAGGAACAATAGTAGCCTGGAAGGGTATTGAGTTTCCTTGAATTTTATTTTTATGTCAAAGGATTTGCATATTCCTGGAGATTTAAAATTTCAGCTTGGAGGTATATTTTTTTCCCCCAGAGAAAACCATCCATATTGTTTTCTAGAGAAATAAGGAAATGAAATGCCACAAGTGAGAAAACAATTTAGGTTGGAGATTCTGTATGTATGTGTACATTGTCGTCTGTTTATGAGATAAATCTATGTGGGAAAATGTCATTTTGGGATTACCTTTTTATGTTATGAAAGAGGGAGAAGGAGAAAGAGAAATAATTGACCCTTGCCACTTTCAGTTTCTACTGCTTTCTCTTGAAAGCAGATACAATGCAGAAATACAAAATGTTTATACGGAAGCTGCTTCTTGGCAGATGTGGATTATGTTCTAATGGGGCACATTCAAAGAACATCACCCAAATCACTCATTTATTCTGCATCTCCTAAGCATATCTCAGTGCAGTTCCACAGCTTTGTCATGTGTGGGTTTGCACAGCTCTCTGTAATTGCTAGTTTGCTTTTTTAGCCTGGGATGAACCACACTTTGAGCAAATCTCCTATACAATTTAGCTTGAACAAATTTGTAAATTAAGGTTGGAGTATTAGTTGTCGAACATAAAATAATCCTTCGGTTTACAGGTATCATGAATGTCCTTTAATATTAAATCTTCCTTTATGTAGTTTTAAAAATTAAATACACACAATTGGTCCAAACACACATTTTCAGTAGGGAATTTTCCTCAGAGCATGTCAATGGTGGATACAGAGTTAAGTTATCTCAAGTAACTTACGGGCAGTGGGAGAGTCCTGAAGGGGGGAACATAGCAGTCCTATTCCTGAACAAATGTGAGACTAGTGTCGTCTTTGAGGATTTGCAGAAGCAGCCAGGAGGAGCGTTAGGAGTCCCACCGGAGCAGGTAGGAGACATGAATAAACAATGTTTGAATTAGTTCAGCCCTTATGAAAAGCAATTTGGAGATTTCTCAAAGAACTAAAAGTAGAACTACCATTTGACCCAGTAATCCTATTACTGGGTATATACCCAGTGGAAAATAAATTGTTCTACCAAAAAGACACTTGAACCCACATGTTTCTTGCAGCTCTAGTCACAATAGCAAACACATGGAATCAACCCAGGTGCCCATCAATGGTGGATTGGGTAAAGAAAATATGACACATATACACCATAGAATACTACAAAACCATAAAACAGAATGAAATCATGTCCTTTGCAGCAACATGGATGCAGCTGAAGGCCATTATCCTCAGTGAATTAATGCAGAAACAGAAAACCAAATACTGCATGTTCTTAGTAATAAGTGGGAGTTGAACATCGGGTCACAGAGATAGAAAAATGGGAACAGTAAACTCTGGGGATTCCAAAAGTGAGAGGGAGGCAAGGAGGCAAAGGTTGAAAAACTGCCTATTGGGTACTATGTTCACTATTTGGGTAACAGAATTATTAGATACTCAAAGTTCAGCATCACGTAATATACCCAGGTAACAAACCTACATAGGTACTTCCTGAATCTACAATAAAATAAAACAATTTCTGAACGAGTGAAAAATAAAAACAAAAATATTTGCTGCTGAATGTTATTATTCTCTCACTTTTCCACCTATGTAAGTGACGAGGACTGGGGATATTTAGGACACATGTCTTAAAGATTTTCTTTCCCTTTCATTCTTATTTCTCTACCAGAATAACTTGCTTTTAAAATATGTCCAGGTCTTGCAGCTTGATTTGGCTCTATAGAAAAGAGTTATAGAGAAAAAATGCCATCAAAATAAATAAATAAGGAAGACCAGACCAGCACATGGAGCCCCAGAAGAACAAGCCATGTCTTGAACTAGCATGAAAAGTAAGGAAAACAGTTAATGTTCCTTTAGACTTCTTGAAGGCAGGGACGATGTCCGATTTACCTTTTTATGCTCAGGGGTGGCCCTTCAGTAAATGTTGCTTAATAAAAGAATGACTAGAATCAAAGGGCACACAGGAGACAGTCTGATATGATGCTAGGCCAGGTCTCTGATATACAGCATCATTTTCTCAGAATATGATCTCTTGTAGGGCTGAGAACACCTTCATTCCTTTCTAGCCCATCTTTCCCCTCCCTGTCTCTGATGCCTCCCTCCTACCCTCAAGTACTTAGGGAGGATCGTGTGCTCACTCAGAAGCTGATAAATGATTGTCTAGGATGATCAGAGTCATTTATTTATAACTATTATAAATGCTGTTGGTACCATTTTACTTTTGAATTTTAAAAACTGCATAAGACATGTATATTCAATTTAGCAGAGTAGAAAATCGATAAAAGGAAGAAGATGATTTGCTGTGGCACTAGTTAGAGATAGCAAGGTAGATATCTCTGTATAAAAATTGGATCACACTGTACATACTTATTGTTTGTATCCTGTTTTCTCTCTTTGTGACAAACATCTTTGTTTGTGGTGTGATTTTAATAGTGCTGTATTAATGTAATGCCTTTCTTATATGCTCTACTCTAACCAAGATTAATCAGCTACAAATTTAATTAAAAAAATAAAGTGGATGCTTTTAATGAATCACTAACATTTATTATGCCTCCAGGATCCATCGAACAGCGTCAGTTCTGCACGTGATATAGAAAAGGAATGGGTTCACCTCAAGAGGGAAACTAAGTTTTAAAATCCAGCTAAAAGTACATGAAAAAGTAGCAAAACCTCAAGGGAAAGCTGAGCCTTAACAGTAAGAAAGTGACGCATGGAGAAAGAGGGTAGGTACTGCCATCGTTCTCCCCAGCCCTTGAGCAACTGGGGAAGGTGCAGAGAGACCCCAGCTGCACTCCCCTCCTGTGTAGAGAAAGAACAGGACCAGGAAAGAAGCAGCTCCTTTCAGATTTCATTCAGGGAGATTATTTGGGTTTCAAGATATTTGTGGCTGTTGTCCTCATACCACTCAAAATCAGAACCTGTCTGATATAAGCTTATTAACCCCAAGAAGGTGGTGCTCTGCAGAAAGCTGACTTTGCAGGGCTCTGTAGAGCTGAAGCAGAGATAGTCCTCAGGGACAGGTTGTTAAGGACTTTGTTTTTTCCCCTCTCACACCCACAAGGATGTGGCTTCACTGGTCAGATTTTGCTTTAATACATAGAGAGGCATTTTTAAGTGTATATTTTGGTGTAATTGCAACCACCACCCTAACTAATTTTCATCACCCCCAAAAGAAGTCCTGTGCCTAGTAGCAGTCACTCCTTCTTCCTCTCTCTCTGCAACACTGGCAACAACTAATCTATAGATTTGTCTATTCCGAATATTTCATGTAAGTGGTATCATATGACATGTGGCCTTTTGTGAGAGGCATCTTTCACTCAGCATAATGTTTTTAAGGGTCTTCCATGTTATAGCATGTAGCAGTACTTGATTCCTTTTTATGGCTGAACAGTGTGTAGATATATCCCATTTTGTTTATCTATTCATCAGTTAATGGGCATTTGCGTTTATTCCACCTGCTGGCTCTTACGGATGATGCTAGTATGCACATTCGTGCTCCCATTTCCATGTGAATATATATTTTCAGTTCTCTTGGAGAATCTGATGTGTTTGAATATTTCTTTAAACAAAAATGCATGACTTTGGGATCTTTATATTTTCTGCCCAATTTTTCTGTGAACCTAAGACTACTCTAAAAATCAAACCTATTAATGAATTATTTTAAATGCACACATTATTGGTGATTTAAGCATGCCTGTGAAAGGACAATGGCACAGCAGGAATTTGGTTTTCTCAATGCCAATCAGAGTGACCAGCAGCTCCATGGAGAATGCAGGCATGAAAAACAGCCAGGCCAGGAGATAGCGCATTTCCCTCTGGTCTGTGTGGTACCTGGCCTCCATTAAGTTCTTATCCTTGGCTAAATAAAAAGGAACATTCAGTTAGCATAGGAAGGGGTGTGATCTCTTGCCCCATATGTTAACCTGGAATGCTGCAGGTAACATTCTTTCCTTTAAAATAATACAAATGATAAAATAAGACAGGTTGATTGGATGAAATTAGGAAACACAGATGAGTATAAAGAAGAAATTAAATGATTTTCATGTAAATTACAGATAACATTGTTAATTTTTTCAAAACATAAAATCAGACAGCATAGTTTGTTTTTTCTCTAATCAATGAACTGTGACTATATTTCAAAGGCATCTATTTAGAAATATCTATTAATGTCATATCGTTCCTTTTTTATGTTCTGTTGCAAGCAAGTTTAATCATATTAAGATTTTTTTTTCTTAACAAAATATGAAGAGCGATTTGCTTTCTGGTCCAAAGTAGGCACTTCCATTTATTTTATCCTGGGTTCAAACAGGACTAACCACACGTGAAGCAGAGAGAATTGGACCTAACCAACAGGGACATGCTGACACTTAAAAATAATGGTGGCCTGCCTGGAAATGGCAGGGAAAACTCATGAAGAAATGAGAAATCTGGAAGGGAGAGTTTGGTTTTGTTATGGAATGAAAAGAGATAGAAAAGGGATGTCTGCAGTTTCACTACGGTGAGAAGTTACTGGAAGCCTGGAGATTTCAAAATCGGAAAAAAGCGAAGTCCAGACGAGGGGATTATGGTGGAGTATTCCTAGGCCCGACTGCTGTGAACACCTGGGCACCCAGGCTGTGCCAGTAACCAGAGGTTCATGGATGCCTGCTGGCATCAACAGAGAATTTATTTGTGATCACAGTTATTACCAGATTTGATGGGCTATTTCAGAAGTAATATTTTACCACCAAAATTTGAAAACTATCCATAACACATGTTCATTTGAGAGTAATTAACAAGGATAGACAATCAAAATGATAATAAATGCCATTTATTTTGTGTCTTAAGGGAGTGTGAAGATATCTCTTTTTATAAAAATGAGATGATAAATTCTTACATTGGTGTACTGGCTTTTCTCCTATTAATAATCTATAAACGTCTTTTTGGTAGCATGGATTTTGAGATGTACACTATCCATTTGGTAATGTCTCTGTTTACTTTCAATTCCAACCATAGATAATGAAATCAGGACGTTGTCTGGATAGGCTAAGGAGACATACTTCCTCTTCAGGCCTCTGGTAAGTCAATACCACTCAACGTGCCCTCAGGATCCAGTAAAGCATTGGTTCTATATAGTTAGAGAAAAAATGGAACCACCGAAAGGAGTATGCAGAAACTAGAAAAAAACAGAGCTGTAAATGCAGGAAACTGTAGAAGAATATTCTAGAATTGGAACACTGAAACGGAGGTATGAATTAGATCTTGCTGTTCTAGGAAGGAGAAATAACAAGGAAAGAGGGGCTTTCTGTTTAGTAGTAACAATTACTGAAGTCCAGGAATTGTTAAAAATAAGGCAAAGCAAGATATTTCAGATGAGTACATGGGAAAGATCATCGTATCATTATTTTCTTCCTGTCCCTGCAGCTCCCAGTGTAGGAAGCACTGCTCATTTCCTGAGGTAGGAGTACATTCCAAGCCCCACAAAGACAGCCACATATTTAATGAAGTTTATTTATAAATAATGAGTGCCAGTTAATAGCAGAGTTTATATCAAATTCACTTTCAAAGGTATGATTTTATCTTAGGCCACTCTTACCTTTCCCTTATCCTTCTTTCCCAAGCAGGTCACAATACCTGGGGCGATCAGCCTCTGTGGTTTGGGTATGGTTTGTTTGTCCCCACCAAATCTCATGTTGAAATTTGATCTCCAGTGAAGTGGGGCCTAGTGGCGGGGGGTGTTTAGTCACAAGAGGGGACACCTCATGAGTGACTTGGTGCCATTCTTGGTAGTGAGTGAGTTCTCAATCCTGTAAGACTGGATCGGTACCCAGGAAAATAGGCTTGCTCCTGAGAGACTGATTTGTTACAAAGCTTAGACACCCTATAAGGCTACAGTAATCAAAACAGCATGTTACTGGTACCAAAACAGAGATATAGACCAATGGAACAGAACAGAGGCCTCAGAGGCAACACAACATATCTACAACCATCCGATCTTTGACAAACCTAACAAAAGCAAGAAATGGGGAAAAGATTTCCTGTCTAATAAATGGTGTTGGGAAAACTGGCTAGCCATGTGCAGAAAGCAGAAACTGGACCCCTTCCTGGCACCTTACACTAAAATTAACTCCAGATGGATTAAAGACTTAAACGTAACACCTAACACCATAAAAACCCTAGAAGAAAATCTAGGCAAAACCATTCAGGACATAGGAGTAGGCAAGGACTGCATGAACAAAACACCAAAAGCATTGGCAACAAAAGCCAAAATAGACACATGGGACCTAATCAAACTCCACAGCTTCTGCACAGCAAAAGAAATAGTCATTAGAGTGAATCGGCAACCAACAGAATGGGAAATAATGTTTGCAATCTACCCATCTGACAAAGGGCTGATATCCAGAATCTACAAAGAACTAAAACAAATTTACAAGAAAAAAACAAGCCCATTCAAAAGTAGGCAAAGGATATAAACAGACACTTTTCAAGAGAAGGCATACATGAGGCCAATAAACATATGAAAAAATGCTCATCATCACTGGTCATTAGAGAGATGCAAATCCAAACCACATTGAGATACCATCTCACGCCAGTTAGAATGGTGATTATTAAAGAATCTGGAGACAACAGATGCTGGAGAGGATGTGGAGAAATAGGAACACTTTTACACTGTTGGTGGGAGTGTAAATTAGTTCAACCATTGTGGAAGACAGTGTGGTGATTCCTCAAGGACCTAGAAATAGAGATTCCATTTGACCCAGCA
>CAUYOR010053480.1:0-12529 GCA_963573925.1 Callimico goeldii | reverse complement strand
GCTGGACTGGGCTGGGGCTGGGCTGGGCTGTCTGGGCTTGGGCTGGTGGGGGCTGAGCTGCGCTGCGCGGGGCTGGGCTGGGCTGGACAGGGCCGGCTAGGGTGAGTGCAGCGGCTCTGGACTGGGGCTGGGGCTGGGCGGGGCTGGGCGGGGCGGGGCTGGGGCAGCCTCATCCTTACTTCGCTTGCTCTTGTCCTTGTGGAGAAGCTGCCGCAGCTCTTGTTCCTGGGGTCCCACCTGCAACTCGGGCATCGGCGTGTCCATGGAGAGCTGTGGGCAGGGCCAGAGGCCCAGGAAGGGACAAGGAGTTGAGGACTGAAACTGCGGTGTAGGGAACTGGAGGCGGGGAGGCTGGGGACCAAGCTCAAGGTGGCCCCACATGTGGGAGCTCCATCTTTATTTACCCTCATGGGCTCCACTGAGCGCTGCTGCTGCAGGCCTGCTAGGAAGAGGTGGTGGTGCAGGCGCTGGGGACGCTGCAGGGCCAGCAATGTGGGCTCTGGTGGGGGCTCCACTGGGGGCCGCTGGCCCACCCGCAGGTCCATGGGCTGGGACTGAGGGCCTGGTGTGTCTGCACAGGGCCTGGGGCAGCCTGGGGACAGAGAGAGGGGCAGAGTAAGTTGGAAAGTTTGTCCTCAGAGGCATGACTACAGCCTGACCACCTCCCTCAGGCTCACTTGAGGATGGCAAAACCCTCTTGTGGGGTTTTCCCTCACTTAGCCCTTGTCATAGTCCTGCGAGGCAGGTATTATCAATTCCACTTTGCTAGTGAGAGAAAAGGTCACATGAACTGTCCAGTTACACTGTATCGCTGGTGGTGTCTGAATGGAGGCTTCCGACTCCATGCACAGTGCTCTTCCACTAGACATGCTCCTTGGGCAGGGGGCTGAGGGCTATGGGGACCTATGAGGAGCTGCAGGCCCTATGGTGGGACATCTTGGCCCTGCCTTCTCCCTCCCTTCATCTCTCCCTGGAATCAAAGGATTTGCCTAGCTGCCCTCTATTGAGTTGGGCTCAAAGGAAGTGATCGGGCAGGCAAACAGGCCCACTTTGTTCCGCCTCCAGCTCCGAGCCTCACAGGCCCTCTGGATCGCAACCCTCTCATGCTCTAACCCCAGTCATGGGATACACTGATGCTTCAAGCCTACAGCCAGCCCTGACCGCCACCCTGAGCCTGCAGAACCCTGTGCCCCGGGCAGGTTCCTCAGCTCACAGGCCCCATGTGCCCTTGGGTCTGCTCCTGGTTGCCTCTGTGGCAGCTCTGGGCCTGGCATGGTAAGGATGACAGGCATGGCTGCCTCTTCTCAATTGTCCTCTGCACCCACGCCAGGAGCACCCTGCCAAGGCTGTGGGTGCAGGGGCTATTTATAACTGGCCACCAGACTAGGGTCCATGCCAACATAGCTAGCTGGACCAGGCTGGGCTGAGCAGCCAGAGAGGCTGAGACACTCAGAGATGGAGCTGTTGCAGTGGGCTTATCCTCGAGAAGGGGGAGTGGGTGGAGGTGGGAGCAGGCTGGCCCCATGGGAGGGCACACAAGTGGAGAAACCTTCCTGGAGAGGCCTCCTTCAGCAGTTCCAATGCTGGACATCTCCCAGTGGGACAGCCGCAGACTGTCCTCAGGGTTTGGGGCTGAGGAGGGCTGGAAAGGCCGGTGGCAAAGCACTAGTCTAGGAGTCAGAAATCACAGCCTCCAGGCCCAAGCCAGCCACTCCTAACCACACTCTTTACATCCACAGCACTTCTGCATGAGCATCTACAAAACCCTCTCAGCTCATCAACCCATTGTCCCTGGGGGGTAGACATTACTATCTTGTTATTCTAAAAAAGGAAACTGAGGCTCAGAGCTGAAGGGCCCTGTCTAAAGTAACCCAGCTAGGGGCAGAGTTAGCATGGGGTCTGGTCCTACCAAGGCAGATACTCCAGTTTCCCACCAACTTTCAGGAATTCACCTCCCCTCGAGGGGCTGTCACTAGGCAAAGAAGAGGGGTTTGCAGTAGCCTGTCACTAGTAGGCATTCACTCTAACATTCCCTGACTGTGACATGGAGGACACGAGAAAGGAGCCAAGCAAGGAGGTGCCCACCATGCCCCCTGAATATCAAGAGCCCCAGAGGGACGGCTGATGCCTGTGCACCCAGATGCCGCCCGTAGTAGACCATGCACCACCCGGCGTTCACGCTGCCTCCCAAGAAATCTGGATTCTCATTCAGGCTGAGTCTGGATTTCCAATACCAACACATTCCTGCCCCAGGAAAGGCCTCAGTCCTTCCATGTTCTGTGTCCTGGCTTCCTGGGGTGACTCCCCTGATGATTCAAGAGGGGCTTAGGGAAGCCAGGGCCAGCCACCTAGACTCAAGACCAGTGGCTTCAGCCACACACAGACTGTAAGCAGTCCCCCCAGCAGGGGCCCCTCCCCTCAGTCTCTGCATGACCACTGCCTCCGCAGCAGAACAGAGTATAGGATGGGCTCTACCCGGAGCCCTGGAAATACTTCTCAGGGCGCTTTAGCATTTGTGAGGCTCCACAGTCTGGTCCTAACTTGGCTTCTCTCAATTTGGTCTGCATCTGAATATGAACCCTCCACCTTGGCCATCACAAATCCATGTCTCTTCCGTTCTCTGAGCTTTTGCTCACAGTGTCCCCCTGTCTGTGCTGTCCTCATCCCTACCTTCTACTTTTCCAAATCCTACTCTTTGCTCAAAGCCCAGCTGGAGTCCTCCCTCATCCCTGGACCCAGCCGGAGCCCAGCATCCCTCCCTCTTTTGGACTTCAATCACGTGGCGGTTCCACGCCGGGATTAGCGCCCTGTGGGCAGGTACCACGTCTGAGCCACAAACATGGAATCAGTGAATAAATCTGTGTCTCTTCTAAATGTCCAGGAAAGTACCCTGGCACAGAGACAGGGCTCATTAATGATTCTTGAACAAATGGATAAATTCCTGAATCCATGTCCTTTCACTGGGCACTGGTCACATTATTGCATTCTGTTTTTTTCTGCTTGTATTTATGTGACCTTCCTCCCTAACCTGCCTGTTAGCTTTTGAACAGCCAGGACTGAAGCAAGGAGGATGCCTGAGCTCCATTTCTCGCTGCTACATGGAATTAGTACATGTCAGGCTATAAATCTTGTACTCGGTAGACCCTCAGTTGATATTGGCTAAGCTGAAGGAAGGGCAGAGTGCGTCTAGTGCAGACCTGGCCCCATGGGCATGTCCTAAACCAAAGCAATGGCAGGAAGTTCAGTCCTTCCCCAGGACAGCCCAGCAGCAGAGGAGGCTCGGCGGACAGTGGGAGCAGGCATGGACGCAAGAGAACCCTTCCTCTCCAGCAGAGCAGTCCTGCAGGGGCCGCCATGCACACCTTACAGGGCTGGCGTGAGGACCAAATGAGTCCACGCACAAGAACACACCTTGCCTGGTACCTGACGTGGGGCAGGGGTCTAAGTATAAATATTAGCTCCTTACTTTCCTGCCTGTTTCACTGCACCCAGCAAGGACAAGAAGGGCATCCTGGCATCCTGTCTGTCCTTTTCCTGCTGTGTTTCCTAGCTCTGCGCCCAGCTGGCATCCAGAGCTGCCTCTCTCACCCCAGCTCCTCTCCCCTCCCTGGAGCCCCTACCTCCTGGCTCTGGTGGATCAGCCAGCGACCCTGCACTTCTGACCCTCAGCTTCTCTTCTTCTTACTGCCCTTCCACCCCTCATCTTCCACTCCCCACCATGGGCTCCCCTAGGCCTGACTCTTACCTGTGCCAGTGGGGCTGCGACAGTGGGCACCCGGGCTCACCTGGGTCCCATCTGTAGAGAGAAGAGAGACGGAGTGAAGGAGCTGCAGGAAGGGGTGAGGATAAGGAGCAAGAAGGGTGAGGAGAAGGAGCAGGAAGGAGAGAGGGTCAAGCCAGGCCTGCTCCCTGCCGCTCCAAGCTTGAGCCTGGGACTTCCACCAGAAGTTAACCAAAATGAGAAGACTCCACCCATCCAGCTCCTCCAGTCCCCCTGCTGGCAAAGAGGGCTCCCCAGCTCCCTCTTCCTCAGGCAAGCTTCTGGGTGACTAGAGCTCAGGCCACAGCAAGAACCTAAGGAGGCCTCAGCTCACCCAGCAATGCCCTCAGCCCTCCCTCCTGTGGTCAGATACGATCTACCCTGGGCAGCCAAACCAGGCTCCTATTGCCCGAGGCAAAGAAGAGGGCTGAGAGGTGAGGCGGGGCCAGAGGTGGGAGAGCCCAGCTAGGGGGACGGTAGGAGATGGGAGGAGCAGACCTGGAGAGGGGGAGCCTGACCTGCTCAGAGCCTCCCAGGTGGGAATGGGGGGGCAGGTGGGGACACAGAGGTTCCACAGTGGGGGAGGGACTGGGTCATGGCCTGGAGGTCAAGTCAGATCTGGTGGGAACTGGGAAGTGGCAAAGCTGGGAGTGCATAGCCCAAGGACCCTGCAGTGCAGACACTTTTCCTCCTACTGTCCCATCCTATGTCCTGCTGCCTCTGTTTCCTCAGAGAAGGGACCGACTCAGCCTCTTTCCCAGATAATCTGAGACAGAAATCTTTTCTTTAGGAAATGGCTGCCTCTCTCGAGGCTCCGAAGCTCAGCAAGCAAACCGATAGTAGAGCCCAAAGCTGGTCAGTAGCAGAAAGACCCCAGGAGAGGAGGAGGCCGGCCGGGGTTACAGAAGACAGGATGAGTCCTGAGGCCACCAGTCCCTGGCAGACACCTTTCCCTCTTGCTGTCCAGCTCAGGGTCAAGGAGACAGGAGGCCAGGAGACCCAGAGGCCGCTTGGAGCGGGTACTGGGTGGACACAGAAGCCCTCTCCTGGCCAGACTTGGGGAAGAAGGGGTATTTTTTGAGAAACTGTTGGGGTGATCCTTGGGTTCTGTGTCTCAGAGGCAGCCACCATTCCTCTTCAGAGATGAGAAAGGAGAACTCCCTGCAGGCAGGCGCTGCTGGGGAGGGGCAGCCTAAGCACAGGGAGACTCCCACCGACTGCCCTCCATGCTTTGGACGACAAAGCTTGGTCAGAAGATGCCTCTCTACCTATTGAAATTCTGCCCATCCTTTGAGGTCCAGACCAAGTCTATCTCCTTGGGAAGCTCCCCCTAATCTCCCCGCTCCTCCTTTTCCACAGCACTCACTCTGGGTCTACCACCTTGGCCCTTCATTTATCATAGTCTCCGTGGTGCCATGCGGAAGCCATGCCCATCTGCACCACACCTTGCTGGCACACGGCAGGCTCTGTTAGTAACTTGCAAATCAAATACAATGACTCTCTCTTGACCACCTGCCTGAGCCACAGCATGCATATGTCTCAAGGCGTGAGCCCCAGAGGCAAACTCTCCTCCCCAGGACATGGCAACTGCCAATCCCAGGCTTTCTAAGTACCCCTTTCTTCTGCAGGACCTGGTCCTCCCAGAGGTTTCTGTACTGGGCTCCAGGATCCACTCCCAGAGACTGTGTCAGGCTGAGTCCGTTGCCTCCTGGGAATTCTCTCCCACCTCCCCAGTCCCTGCCCAAGGGCTGGTCAGCAGCAATCATGCTTGGGAGCAGAGTCAGGTTCTCTGCACCTCGCTCTCCTGGTAACCACAGATTCACCATGCACTCTCTGGACAGGAGAAAAATTAATGGCCCTGAACTCTGTAGTGTTGGCTACCAGGCCCCAAAAGGATGTTTTGTGGTGATAACCCATAATATAAAGTCTGTTCAGAAAAGCCGGGTGCAAGAGTGCGTACATGTCGGCAATGGGGGCTGCTTCCAATAGCAATTCCTAGTAAAAGTTCTGCTTTTCCCCCACTCCCTGGCCCTGTGCTGAGGGCCTTCAAGTTCAGAAGAGCCCAGAGCAACAGAGATAAGACCTGGGAACAGCTCTCTTTGTGTCCCAGAGAGAGGAATGGTATCTAACGGCACCCTGTCAGTAGACGAACTGAAGCCAGAGCATGAACAGCCTACATCCCAGTTCTGGCTTGACTGTAGGAACCTCTTTTCTCACCCCTCTCTGTCTCAGAGGGCTGTTACTACTAACTTGGGATCAGACTGAAAAAAAAATGAGGAGTAAATGGACCCGAGGGACCGGGAATACTGTCTGGGGCGGGGCCCTTCTCCACAGGGCTCTCAGCCAGGCTGGTAAACTCTCCGTTTTGGATCCTGGCTACTACCCTTTTCTATCTTCTTTGGAGGCAACTGCAGCAGACTTAAGAAACAGTTCACTTGGCACCGGGGCATGTGGGCCTACCACATCACCTTCTGAAACCAGAATACCTGATATTACCCAGAAACCTAGGAGCCCCTGCTCCAACAGGTGCACCCCAGCCCTCAGCAACCTCCAGAGTAGACACAAACACAGTTCTAGGCACCTGGAACAAACTGACTTTCCTACCGCTCCTGCCTCGTTGCCTCGGCCTTCCCTGCCCAGCAGGTATGACTTTGCCTTCTAGATCTGCACAAGGTGGACGAACACCTGAGCCTTGCTAACCACCTGCTCTCCCAGGAACTTCATGTCTTTGGTGGGGCAGAGGGCTTCCCCAGGAGCACTGCCACCTAGAACCCTCTTCCCAATGCCTCCAATGTCTTTTTTATTTTATTTATTTATTTACTTATTTGAGGCATGGTCTTGCGCTAATGTCCAGCCCGGAGTGCAGTGGTATGAACATGGCTCACTGCAGTGTTGACCTCCTGAACTCAGGCGATTCTCCTGCCTTAGCCTCCTGAGTAGCTGGGACTGCATTATGCACCACTACGCCTGGCTAAACTGTTTTGGTTTGGTTTGGTTTGGTGTTTTGGGTCTTTCCATAGAGACAAAGTCTTCCCCTGTTGCCCAGGCTGGTCTCTGACTCCTGGGTTCAAGTGATCGTCCCTACTCACCTTCAGTGTCTTTTGTTACGGCTGTTCCCACCTCTCTGGGCTCTTGACTAGCTGAAAAGGAAGCAGCAGGAAGACCTAGGCCCCAGCAGCAAGAGGAAAGCAGGAGGCCACAGTCCTGGGTTCAGGGCTGACTCCCTTCACACCCGAGGTTGCTGTCTCTGGTTCTCTTTCCCTGACATAGGCTGGAAAAAGCTTGACTCTCCATGGGGCTGGCAGAGAAGATGAGAGCTGGCAGTGAAATGGCTTCAGGAAGATCCAAGAATAAATAAACAGGAGAAAGAACACTGTGGTTGCCAGGACTCCCTGACACAGAGTGGGGGCTGAGCACAGAGGATCAGCTCTTCTTCCAGGCTTTAGAGATCTTTCAGACCAACACTTACTTGACAGAGGAGGAAAGAACAAGAAGGGGCCAGGTCACAGCCACCCAGCCAGCCAGCGGTCCAGCCAGGCCAAGCCAGACCAATACAGGGAAAACACAAAGGTCGACCCCAAATGCAGGTACTACTTCCATGGAAAGTCACTGATCCGAGGGTTGAAAAGATGGAAACATGAATGAAACCTGGTTCTCACTTTCAGGGAGTTCAGAATACCACCTGGAGTCTCCCAACTCTCCTCCCTCCCCTACCACACACACAGCACTTGCAGATACTAAAAACATCCAGAGAGCCCAAAAGTTGTCAGGGTGAGTTTCCCATTCATCCCAGACTCCGCAGAACTTCCCTGGAAGCCCCCCTTTCTCACAGCTTTGGGGGTCTCCCTTCCAGAAATTCTCTATACTGCTCATTGACTGGCACTGAACACTTCTTACTCAGATTTATCCAGAACCCAGCAGCGAGCCAAGAGTGGGCTGGAAGCCCCTGCCACATGAAGTCTGGCAGGCCGCAAACTGAGGGATGTGAAGGTCTGAAGCACAGAAAACGCTGGCTTTGCGGTCACATGGGGTTAAGCTCCGACTCCCTCAGTGACTGGCAGGGAAAGCCCGAAACACGAGTCAACCTGCCTCAGTTGCCCCATCTGTAATCAGGAGCTAAGAATACCTACTTCAGGCCAGGCGCCGCTCACACCTGTAACCCCAAAACATTGGGAGGCCGAGGCAGGCAGGTCACTTGAGGTCAGGAGTTCGAGTTTGAGACCAGCCTGGCCATCACCATTGAAAATACAAAAATCAGTCAGGCATGGTGGCGGGTGCATGTCATCCCAGCTACTTGGGAGGCTGAGGCACGAGAATTGCTTGAACCCAGGAGGTGAAGGTTGCAGTGAGCTGAGATCTCGCCATTGCACTCCAGCCTGACAGACAGAGAGAGACTGTCTCAAAAAAAACAGAAGAACACCTACTTCCAAAAGGTGACCTGAGACTAGCAACGCGGTGTGACGCACCCGGCACGTGGTGGGTGCTCCCTCAGCGGTGGTGCTTAGTAGTTCACCTCCTGTACTTGTGTGCAGCCTCCTTTCTGGATTAAATTTCACTGTCTGCTCCCAACTCTCCTCCCTCCCCTACCACAAACCATTTTCTCCTGGATGCATGCCCCTGCCCCATCCCATCTCTCTCTCTCTCTCTTTTTTTTTTTTTTTTTGAGATGGAGTCTTGTTCTGTCACCCAGGCTAGAATGCGGTGATGCAATCTCAGCTCACTGCAACCTCCGCCTCCTGGATTCAAGCAATTCTCCTGCCTCAGCCTCCCGAGGAGCTGGGATTACAGGCACCCACCACCACACCCGACTAAGTTCTGTATTTTTTTTTTTTTTTTTTGAAATGGAGTTTCGCTCTTCTTACCCAGGCTGGAGTGCAATGGAGCGATCTCGGCTCACCGCAACCTCCGCCTCCTGGGTTTAGGCAATTCTCCTGCCTCAGCCTCCTGAGTAGCTGGGATTACAGGCACGCGCCACCGTGCCCAGCTACTTTTTTGTATCTTTAGTAGAGACGAGTTTCACCATGTTGACCAGGATGGTCTCGATCTCTTGATCTCATGATCCACCCGCCTCGGCCTCCCAAAGTGCTGGGATTACAGGCACAAGCCACCGCACCCGGCTCCCTGCCCCATATCTTATCCTCAGTCTCTCCTAACTAGTCTCTTTCCTTTCTCTTCCACCTGAACTTTTCTAGGCGAACAACTTATAATGCGCCAGAAATTGTTCCAAGTGCCTTGTATTTGCTAACTTACAATCCTCTGAGGTCTTTACTGTTTTATCCTCATTAGATAAATGAGCTGGCCGAGGCCCAGCAGTATTAGATAACTTGTCTGAGGTCATAGACAAGTGGCAGAGGTTGAGCTGAGACTTGAGCACAGGCAATTGGGCTTCAGAATCCATGTTCTCAACCAACACAGTCCACCTGCTCCCCAGCATTCCCACTCGCCACAGGCCAGCCGGCACAGGACACATGCAGGACCTAGAAAAACACGCAGAAAGATGGGGAAAAATCACGCAGCCCCAAAGAGACCCATGCCGGCAGCAATCTCCAGCCCTGCGCAGGTGAGAGGGCAGAAGCTACATCATCTTTGGGTGCCCGTGAAGACAATCCCAAAGAATCATTTGGAGCAACTGCTGACTTCCTAGAAACCAAGCAAAGATTTGGACTATATGCTTGGAACAGGGGTCTGGCAATGGCTTAGAGGTCTCAGAGGAGCCTCAGCGTCATCTCCCCTGCTCTCAGAGCCCTGCCATATCCCTTCTCTAGAAGCTCTGAAGTCCCTCTAGGATTCTCTCATGAATGTCCCAAAGGAACCTGCACCATTCCTTTGTATAGACAGAGGAGCCAGCCGTAATGTCTGCCTACCCAGACGAAGGCCTCCGTCAGTCCGAGGCAAGGGGCAGGGAAGCTCTGCAGGCTCAGCAGCTGTGCACCAAGCAGGAGGCTGGATGTAGGGGCGGCAAGGCCAGCCTCCTGCCTCCACGATGAGCATGCCCCTTTCTCCGCCACCTCGGGCAGCTGGAGCCCTGAGGCAGCTATTTTTAGCTCTTGACACCTGGGTATTTTGTAGCCGCAGGATGTCCGGTTTGGAGTCTCTTTCTGGGAATCCCACATGCGACTGTTGTAAACAGCCCCACGCAGCGGTGGCCTGAGCTGGGAGCCAGCGTCGCCCCCCCCACCTCCACTTCTGCTGTTTGAGATGAATCAAACAGGAAGCAGATGTAACCATGGCAGCGGCAGCTCGGGCTCCCTGGGGGTGGGAAAGCATCCTCCCCGGTTTGTTGTTCCCCACCCCAGATCCCCTGCTCTACCCCGTGTCCCCTCCTCAAGGATGGAGACCTAGCAGAAGCTGGGGCCAGGGAGCTGAGCCATTCTGAGTTGCATATGGCTGTCGATTTCTGGGCCTGGCACTCTCTGGGAACATTTGCTGTTCTCTGACAGAGAAAAACCGAGGTCCTCCCATCCTTGTCCACCTCCTAGAACCTCTCGGGGCCACCTCTCGGGCCACCACTCAGCCTGCCCTGCAAGTCCATAGTGAAAGGGAGGGCATAGCTACTTCCTGGGGTGGCAGGACTGGAGGGCCTGCATCTACTTCCTGTTACCCACGGCCTTTGGCTTACAGCTGGTCCTGCCCGTGCACTGCCCTGCCCACTTAGGGAATTCCTGAGCCAGTGGGCTCCCCTAGTCCACACTACCTAGGATGATTTCCCAGTTCCGAAAAGGCCTCAGAGACATAAGTTCCACACTCATCCTCAGTCCTCTGCTCCAGTATCTCCAATCCCTGAGATAGGAAGTTCACCATGATGTCTAACCACCATCTTTCCTATCATAAGCAAAACATCCTGAGCAGGCAGGATTTGAGGCCCTATCTGTAACATGGGGATAAGTCTGCCAGCTTCTGCCTTCCTATCTCCCCATCTCCTCTACCCCTCTGTGCCTCACTTAGACCAGCTGCTCCCTCTCAGCACCCAGTGTGAGCCAGTCTTTCTCAAGGGCCAGAGTTTGCCCCAACAGGAAGCACAGTCACCGCCAGGCTGCCTCTAGGGGCGGCTCCTTCTCCCCTCTGAGGTGTCACACTCATTCCCTTGCTCTCCTTGTCACCCCCAGCTCCTGGGCCCTCCTCAGCCAGACCCTGCCTTTCTGTGTGCCCTGCTCCTGCTTTGCCCACTGGTTCTGCCGCTGCCAGCTGCAAGCCGAGCAAGGAGATGAGCCTTCCTCACTCTTCTCACCTGTGCCACTCACAAGGCCACGCAGCCCATTCCCAAGACTACCAGGGAAATGTTTAAGTTACAATATCAACAACAGTTATATTATTCTAATTATTAATATTAATAATAATCAACAATTATGTGTTAATGCTTACTGTGTGCTGGCCATTGTCTTAAGCATTTTGGGGGGGGCAACCTCCTCCCATTAACCCATTAACCTTTTTTTTTTTTTTTTGAGACAGTTTTTCTCTTTGCTGGAGTGCAGTGGCAGGATCTCAGCTCACTGTAACCTCCACCTCTCGGGTTCAAGTGATTCTCTTGCCTCAGCCTCCCAAGTAGCTGGGCTTACGGCACCCACCACCATGCCTGGCTAATTTTTGTATTTCTTTAGTAGATATGGAGTTTTACCATGTTGGCCAGGCTGGTCTTGAACTCCTGACCTCAGGTGATCCACCCATCATGGCCTCCCAAAGTGCTGGGATTACAGGCTTGAGCCGCCTCACCCCGCCCCACTAAGCATTTTAATTGTACTACTTCAGGAAGTCCTGACAACTCTGTAAGGCAGATACTGTTTTATTTATTTGTTTATTTATTTATTTTTGAGACAGGGTTTTACTCTGTCACCCAGACTGGAGCGCAGTGGCATGATCTCGGCTGACTGCAACCTCTGCTTCCCAGATTCAGACGATCCTCCTGCTCAGCCTCCCAAGTAGCTGCGATTACAGGCACGTGCCACCACTCCCAGATAATTTTTGTATTTTTGGTAGAGACAGGGTCTCACTATGTTGGCCAGGCTGGTCTCAAACTCCTGACCTCACTCAATCCACCCACCTTGGCCTCCCAAAGTGCTGGGATTACGGGTGTGAACCACCACGCCTAGCCTAGATACTGTTATTATTCTCATTTTGCAGATGAGGAAACTGAGGTTTGGAGAGGTTCAGAAACTTGCTGAGGTCATAAGTGTTAGCTGCTGGGAATCCAGACCTAAGCTTAGCATCAGTACACCGGTGTGGACTGCTAACTCACCTGCCTCCTGGTAGGAGGTGAGGTGTGCCCACCGAGGGGGCAAGGGGATGCAAGACGCAGGGCGGTCCTAGGGTACGCTCCCAGTGCCAGTCTGTTCCCACAGAGCATGCTGTGCTCCCCACCCCATCCCCCCGCCATCCTCACTTTCTTTTTCACCTTCTATTTTCCTTGCGTTTTAAATGTACATTTTACCATTTTAAAGGGCACCATTTAAACACTTTACATGCTTCCTGTTAGCTGCCTCCAGCAGGGTATAACTAAGCAAGCAAACCTCCCAGGGCTGCCACGGAGGATCAAACGCTGCGAGCTCTCTGGAAACTGTCGAGCCTTCTACAAAATGCGGGTTGCATAACCAGAGCAAGTCACCCTCAGAGTGGGTATGAAGGGGAAAATTCCCTTGGGAGGAAAAGGTCTCTCTCTCTCTCTCTCTCTCTCTCTCTCTCTCTCTCTCTCTCTCTCTCTCTCTCTCTCTCTCTCTCTCTCTCTCTCTCTCTCACACCCCCCCCCACACTCAATATCTCACTCAAAAAAACAAA
>CAUYOR010053479.1:0-13269 GCA_963573925.1 Callimico goeldii | reverse complement strand
GTCTCTACAAATATATATATATATATATATATATATATATAATTTTTTCTTTTTTTAAAGATGGGGTTTCACCAGATTGGTCAGGCTGGTCTCAAACTCCTGACCTCAGGTGATCTGCCCACCTCAGCCTCCCAAAGTGCTGGGATTACAGGCAAGAGTCACTGCACCCAGCCAAATATGTATGTTTTTAATTAGCTGGACATGGTGTCACATGTTTAGAGGCAGGAGGATCATTTGATCCTGGGAGGCAGAGGTTGCATTGAGATGAGATTCTACTACTCCACTCCAGCCTGGGTGACAGAGCGAGACCTTGTCTCAAAAATAATAATAATAATAACAATGATTGCATCTGCAAATGCTGGCATGTGTGGCTGAAGTCTAGTGAGTGACTGTGAGAAAAGGAAGTGATATGGCAGAAGATATTAGGGAATAGTAGGAGGAGATGTGTAATTTAGAATACCAGTTGATAAACAACTTAATTGTGGCTAGAAATCAAAATACTGGGAAGAGCATATTACTAACCATTAAGTGACTTGATGAGTATGGACTTTTTTTTTTTTTTTGAGATGGTGTTTAACTCCTGTTGCCCAGGCTGGAGTATAGTGGCGCTATCTTGGCTCACAGCAAACTCTGCCTCCTAGGTTCAAGTGATTCTCTTGCCTCAGCCTCCCCAGTAGCTGGGATTACAGGTGGGCACCACCAAGCCTGGCTAATTTTTGTAGTTTTTTTTAATAATTTTTTTTCTTTTTTTTAGTAGAGACCGGGTTTCACTGTCTTAGCCAGGCTGATCTCAATCTACTGACCTCGTGATCCATCCACCTAGGCCTCCCAAAGTGCTGGGATTACAGGCATGAGCCACCGTACCTGGCCTAATTTTTGTATTTTAGTAGGGACAGGGTTTCACCACATTGGTCAGGCTGGTCTCGAACTCCTGACCTCGTGATGAGCCCTCTTTGGCCTCCCATGTGCTAGGATTACAGGTGTGAGCCACAGCACTTGGCCTTCAATTTTCTTTTGCTCCATCTCCAACTGGTGTACCATCTTGGTTTAGCTGTTTTTCCTGCATTGCTGCTTCTGCCTTTTCATCTTTCAGGAGGACCAGTTTCCCTGTCTCTCTTGGAGTGACACATTTGGAATGACAGTATGGTAACTGATCTCTATACTTTCAACTCTCCCCATGTAAACTGTGCCCATGGGCTGCATCACTTTTTTTGTTGTTTTTTTCGAGAGGGAGTCTGCTGTCAGCCTGGGCTGGAGTGCAATGATGTGATCTCAGCTCACTGCAACCTCCATCTCCCAGGTTCCAATAACTCTCCTGCTTCAGCCCCCTGAGTAGCTGGGATTAAGGTGCATGCCACACCACACCTGGCTAATTTTTGTATTTTTAGTAGAGACAGGGTTTCACCATGTCAGCCGGGTTGGTCTTGAACTCTTCACCTTACATGATCTGCCTGCCTCCGCCTCCCAAAGTGCTGGGATTATAGGCTTGAGCCACCACGGCCAGCCAAGGGCTGCATGGGTTCTGGCAAAACAAACTCCACCTCCTCTTTGAAACTTACCCAAGTCTATTAGCTGGAAGCAAATTCACCTTCAAACTTGAAATGCTCTTACTGAGTGTGCTTTTACTAAATCACGATATATTTTATTTTTTCAACTAGATAATGAACTGGTGAAAGTCAAAACTCATTTTATACTTTTGTACCCACCCTTGCACCACCCTTGCACCTTAAACAGAAAAGGTGCTTAATAAATACCTGCCGGATAAACAGTGTTAAGGATAGGAAGTGACTTTTTAGTATAAGTTAATAGACTGTATCAGGAGGGAAGATATTCTTAGATATGACATTTTATGGAATGATTTTGAACACTTTACCAAAATAATGCAAATGCCCAAAACACTCACACAAAAACTAGCATCTATTGTTTATAGTTTTTTGTTTATTTATTTTTTGAGACAGAGTCTTGTTCTGTCACCTAGGCTGGAGTACAGTGGTGTGATCTCGGCTCACTGTAACCTCCACCTCCTGGATTTAAGCAATTATAGTGCCTCAGCCTCCCAAGTAGTGAGGACCATAGGCCCACACCACCATGCACAGCTAATTTTTGTGTTTTTTGTAGAGGTGGGATTTCACCAAGTTGGCCAGGGTGATCTCAAATCCCTGACCTCAATTTACCCACCTGTCTCTGCCTCCCAGAGTACTGGGATTACAGGCGTGAGCCACCTCACCTGGCCTATAATTAAATTTATTAAAAGTCAGGTTTAGCTGGGCGCGGTGGCTGTAGTCCCAGCTACTCAGGAGGCTGAGGTGGGAGGATCGCTTGAGCCCAGGAGTTCTGGGCTATAGTGCACTATGCCAACTGGGTGTCCACACTAAGTTCGGCATCAATATGGTGACCTCCTGGGAGCGGGAGACCACCAGGTTGCCTAAGGAGGGGTGAACCGGCCCGGGTCAGAAATGGAGCAGGTCAAAACTCCCATGCTGATCAGTAGTGGGATCACACCTGTAAATAGCCACTGCAGGCTGGGCATGGTGGCTCATGCCTGTAATCTCAGCACTTTGGGAGGCCAAGGTGGGCGGATCACCTGAGGTCAGGAGTTCAAGACCAGCCTGGACAACATGGTGAAACCCTGTCTTATTTAAAAAATAATAATAATAAATTTTTTAAAAATAGTCACTGTACTCCAGCCTGGGCAATATAGCGAGATCCTGTCTCTAAAAAAAAAAAAAAAAGTCAGTTTTACTGGGGTATAATTTGCATTCAGCAAAATCCCCTTGTAAGTAGTTTAGTTTTACAATTTTTGAGAAATTTATATGCCGGTGCAGCCATTACCATAGTTGAGATGATCATTACACTACCTCCCTGGCAGAGTGATGATTGCCTTTAATTCCAACTACCTGGGAGGCTGAGGCAGAAGGACCACTTGAGACCAGGAGTTTGAGGCTGTAGTGAGCTATGATTGTGCCACTGCACTCTGGCTTGAGTGTAAGAGTGAAACACTGTCTCTAAATTAAAAAAATAAGTAAATACAACAATTATATAAGCCACCCCCCCAACCCCCCCACCCACCCGCAAATTCCTTTGTGCCCTTTGTAGTCAAACCTCTTCCTTTTCCACCAGCCCCTGGCAACCACTGATTTGTTTCCATAGCTTGCCTTTCCCAGAATGGTATATACATGGAATTATGAGGTAAGTGGCCTTTTGCATCTGGCTTCTTTTTCTTAGCATAATGCTTTTGAGACTCATCTATATTATTGCATGTATATGCAATTACTTTAGTTTTATTTTATTTTATTTATTTTTGAGACCAAGTTTCACTCTTGTTGCCCAGGCTAAAGTGCAGTGGTGCGATCTCAGCTCCCTGCTACCTCTGCCTTCCAGTTTCAAGCAATTCTCCTGCCTCAGCCTTCCTAAGTAGCTGGGATTACAGGTGTTCGTCACCATGCCTGGCTAATTTTTGTATTTTGTATTTTCTTTATTTTTAAGACTGAGTCTTGCTGTGTCACCCAGGCTGGAGTACAGTGGCATGATCTCGGCTCACTGCAATCTCTGCCTCCCAGGTTCACGTGATTCTCCTGCCTCAGCCTCCGAGCAGCTGGAATGACAGGGATGTGTCACTATGCCCAGTTAACTTTTTTTTTGTATCTTTAGTAGAGACAGGGTTTCACCATGTTGACCTTGTGATCCACTGGCCTAGGTCTCCCAAAGTGCTGGGATTACATGTATGAGCCACCAAGCCCAGCCTTATTTTTATTTTACTGCGATTGAATAAGTCCAGAGTACACAGCTGTGGCATAAAAATTATTTTGAGTACAAGGCATCAGAGGTCTTGAAATCTCTTATCTCCCTAAAAGGAGAGCCTCCCAAAAGAATTCAATTTTCGTAAATCCCTTCCCAGCAAAGCAATCAGGGACAATTGACTCTTATCACAACTAATGAGAAGTCTCTTTCAACTAAGCAAGGATTGAAAAAAAAAAAGAGAGACAAGTCTGCACACCACATGTATAAGACATTGTCACAAAGCTATCATATCTCCCATCTATTCTCCTAAAAGCCCATTTGTCTTTCCAAAATTCATTTCTTTTCCCATACGTACCCTTTTCCCCCTCTCCTTCCCCTATTAAGTTTGTAAATAGGCCCAGATTCTAACTGGCCCATGAAAAAGATTTGGTCAAATCTTTTACACACATTTAATATATGACGAAGTTGTGTCTTTTCTGGGCTGAGCGTGGTGGCTCACGCCTGTAATCTCACCACTTTGGGAGGCTGAGGTGGGCAGATTATGTGAAGTCAGGAGTTTGAGAGCAGCCTGGCCAACATGGTGAAACCCTGTCTCTACTAAAAATACAAAAAACTAGCCAGGCATGGTGGCGGGTGCCTGTAATCCCAGCTACTTGGGAGGCTGAGCAGGAGAATCGCTTAGCCTGGGAAGCAGAGGTTGCAGTGAGCAGAGATTTCGCCATTACACTCCAGCCTGGGTGACAAAGCGCAACTCCATCTCAAAAAACAAAGAAATTAGCTGGGTATGGTGGTGGGCAACTATAATCCCAGCTACTCCGGAGGCTGAGGCATGAGAATCAGTTGAACCTGGAAGGTGGAGGTTGCAGTGGGCTGAAGTCATGTCATCACACTCCAGACTTGGAGACAGAGTAAAAATCTGTCTCAAAAATATATACATACACACACACACACACACACACACACACACACACACACACACACACACACACACACACAGTCTTTTCTGTTGCCAGTATGTCTTTTGTCAATTTGATTTGGATGCTCCCAGTGATTAAACCTAGGCGGATAGAGGAAAAGTTTCCCCTCAACGCTATCATGCTATGGTATAGATAAGATACAAATTTGCTTTTAATTCACTAATGAGACTTTTGAGTTGTTTCTAGCTTTTAGACACCTCCCTTTTGGGTCTTTGTGTACCACAGGTTTTCAGTTCTCTTGTGTAAATATCTAGGAATGGGATGACTGGATTATATGCTAAATGTCTATAAGAAAATTCACCTTTGCAGGCCGGGTGCGGTGGCTCACGCCTATAATCCCAGCACTTTGGGAGCCCGAGGCAGGTGGATCACAAGGTCAAGAGATCAAGACCATCCTGGTCGACATGGTGAAACCTCGTCTCTACTAAAAATACAAAAATTAGCTGGGCATGGTGGCGCATGTCTGTAGTTCCAGCTGCTCGGGAGGCTGAGGCAGGAGAATTGCTTGAACTCAGGAGGCAGAGGTTGCAGTGAGCGGAGATTGCGCCATCACACTCCAGCCTGGGTAACAAGAGCGAAACTCCATCTCAAAAAAAAAAAAAGAAAGAAAAGAAAATTCACATTTGTAAAAGTGCTGCATTTCCAAAATTGTTAAAACAGTTTGCATTTCCATCAGCAATATGAGAGTCTTAAGCCAGGCAGTTGGTTCACGCCTATAGTCCCAGCACTTTGGGAGACCAAGATGGGAGCATTGCTTGAGCCCAGGAGTTCAAGATCAGCCTGGAAAACAGTGAGACCATGTCTCTACAAAAAAGAAATTTTAAATTAGCGGGACGTGGTAGGTCCCACCTCTGGTCCCAGCTACTTGGGAGGGCTAGGTGGGAGGATCGCTTGATCCCAGGAAGTGGAGGTTTCAATAAGCCAAGATCACACCACTGCACTCCAGCCTGAGTGACAGAGCAAGATCCTGTCTCAAGAGAGAAGGAGAGAGAGAGATTTCCAGTTGCTCAGCATGCTTATCGATTTTTTTTTAATATAGAGTCTTACTCTGTCACCTCCCAAAGTTCTAGGAGCACCATACTCAGCCCTTGTTGCTTTTTTTTGAGACCAAGTCTCACTCTGTTGCCCAAGCCAGAGCTCAGTGGCATGATCTCAGCTCACTGCAACCTCCACCTTCCAGGTTCAAGTGATTCTCCTGCCTCAGCCTCCTGAGTAGCTGGGACTATAGGCATGCACCACCATGCCTGGCTAATTTTTTGTATTTTTGTATATATATAGATTTTTTGAGACGGAATCTTGCTCTGTCGCCTAAGCCAGAGTACAGTGGTGTGGTCTTGGCTTACTTCAACCTCCACTTCCCAGGTTCAAGCTATTCTCCTGCCTCAGCCTCCCAAGTAGCTGGGATTACATGCATGCACCACCACGCCCAGCTAATTTTTGTATTTTTAGTAGAATGGGGTGTTACCATCTTGGCTGATCTCGAACTCCTGACCTCATGATTCGCCTGCCTTGGCCTCCCAAAGTGCTGGGATTACAAGCATGAGCCACCACGTTCGGCCTATAATTTTTTGTATTTTTTAGTAGAAATGGGGTTTCAGTATTTTGGCCAGGCTGGTCTTGAACTCCTGAGCTCGTGATCCGCCTGCCTCGGCCTCCCAAAGTGCTGGGATTGCAGGTGTGAGCCACCACACCCGGTTTCTTGTTGCATTTTATATTTAGCTTTTAAAACTTTTAGTCATTCTAGTGGGTTGAGTGATAATTTTAGACAAACAAAGACAATGTACAGGTTCATTCATCCAGGAAACATTTATGGATAAAACCAGTGCCTGATTTTAGCTTTGTCAGGATTGATACACTTTGCCAGAAGTTTGACTTTATTTACTGTGTCAGGAATATCAGCATGTTGAGAACATACAACACAGTTTCTTATCTCTAGACCCTGTCGGACAGGTGTGAAAGAAAATAGGTACAAGAATATACTTATGCCACTTTAGGAGCACATGTGGAAGGTTTTGACCTCTCCTTGGGAAGCCAGGAAAGACTACCAGGAGTTGTCTTCTGAGTCAAGTCCATATTCCTCTAAATTGATGATTAGCTTTGTAAATTAACATGTCAATGCTGACTCTTGAGTGTTTTAAATGCTATGAAGGACAATAAGGGCTTCTGCTTCCCTAGCCAGAAGGTAATGCATTTTTTTTTTTGAGACATGGTCTTGCTCTGCCACCCAGCTGGAGTGCAGTGGTGTGATCATAGCTCACTGCAGCCTCAATCTCCTGGACTCAAGCAATCCTCCCACCTCAGCCTCCTGAGTAGCTGGGACAACACGCACACCTCACCACACCAGCTACTTTTCTTTTTTGAGATGGAGTTTCGCTCTTATTACCCAGGCTGAAGTGCAATGGCGCCATCTCGGCTCATCCGAACCTCTGCCTCCTGGGTTCAAGCAATTCTCTTGCTTGAACCTCCAGAGTAACTGGGACTACAGGCGTGCACCACCATGCCCAGCTAATTTTTGCATTTTTAGTAGAGACGGGTTTTCACCATGTTGACCAGGATGGTCTCGATCTCTTGACCTGCCTCGGCCTCCCAAAGTGCTGGGATTATAGGCATGAGTCACTGTGCCCAGCCTACATCAGCTATTTTTTAAAAACTATTTTTAGTAGAGACAAGGTCTCACTATGATGCCCAGGCTGTTCTTGAACTCTTGGGCTCAAGTGATCTTCCCCCTTCGGCCTCACAAAGTGCTGGCATTGTAGGCGTGAGCCACTGCGTCTGGCCCAGAAGGTAATTAATCTTATATTAAAAGTAGGCTTCAGAGTTACGGAATTGTGGATCTGAAAAGTCCCCCTACCTCAAATACATAAATCTCTAAAGCCATTGTATTTAGTGGCGCATCGGGCCCCAGAGATTAAAAGATGTTTTGGGGAATGGGGCCAGGGAAGAGCAGAAAGAAGACCAAGTGTCTGAGAGACATGGAAGAGCACTGAACTGGCTGGAATCCATCTGTGCCCTCACTAGTGTGCAAACCTGGACAAGCCAAAAGCTTGTTACGCCTGTCTCCTTTTTTTTTGACACAGAGTCTCACTCCGTCCCCAGGCTGGAGTGCAGTGGTGTGATCTGGGCTCACTGCAACCTCCACCTCCCAGGTTCAAGCGAGTCTCCTGCCTAAAGAGGATACACCTAAGGTCGAAACAGATTGCTAATGATCATCAAGAAAAATCCAACTACAGACTGTTGTGTGAAACCAGGAATGTGGTAGGAATACCATATGCAGAAGAGCAGGCAGTGAGATTTTCATCAGGAGGGAAGAACCCCGAGACCAGGGATCCAGGAGCATTTATTTATTCATGTAACAGTAGTTATTAGGGAGATTCAAGGGGGCAGGCTCACATTTGGTGTGAGGGAAGACTGTGGTGGGTACTGGTATTGGGTACTGAACAGCAGGTACCAACATGGGTAAGGAGGGTCCCCACTTTGGGAGATTGTGATATGAAGCTAGAATCCTGTAACCATTCATCTAATATTTGTTGAGCAACTGCCAAGTTATAGGTGCTGGGGATAAATAAATTTCTCTGCATTTCTGGAGCTTAAGTTCCAGTGAAGGAAGAGAAACAATCGTAGGGTAAATAAATAATACCCAGCATGTTGGTAATAAATGCTAGAGACAGAAACAGCAGAGAAGGGTATTGGAATTGGATGAAAATGGAGAGAGTTATAATTTTAAATAGTGTGGCCACTGAGAAAATGACATTTGTATCAAGGAGGGGAAGTGATGAGCAGCAGTGACAGAGAGGTCCTGGATAGTCTTTCTTTATTCTTTTTTTTTTTTTTTTTTAAAGGAGTTTCGCTCTTGTTGCCCAGGTTGGAGCGCAATGGTGTGATCTCAGCTCACTGCAACCTGTGCCTCCCGGGTTCGAGCGATTCTTCTCCTCCTGAGTAGCTGGGATTATAGGCATGTGCCACCATACTTGCCTAATTTTGTACTTTTAGTAGAGATAGGGTTTCTCCATGTTGGTCAGGTTGGTCTGGAACTTCCTACCTCAGGTCATTGGCCCACCTCGGCCTCCCAAAGTGCCAGGATTATAGGCGTGAGCCACAGCGCCTGAGTGGTCCTGGATAGTCTTTCAAAATAGGAACAGCAAGCAAAGTGTTGGATCTCAGTCAGAATAGCCACGGTTCAAGGAGGCCAGAGTGACTGAAGGGATCTAGGCTCCAAACGACAACAGGAAGGAGCCCAGCTCAAGTCTCAGGTTCCCTTGTTTACCTCCTTCCCTTCTCAGCATGTAGGGAACACCTCCCTGGTTCAAGCTGTAGATGCCTAAAATGAATAGTACACTATTCCAGTTATCGGAACCAGAACAGGAGGTCAGAGTCCAACTGGCAGCAAGAGTAGATGGTGCTGGTTAGGTGCGGTGGCTCACGCATGTAATCCCAGCACTTTGGGAGGCTGAGGCAGGTGGATCACCTGAGGTCAGGGGTTTAGAGATCAGCCTGACCAACATGGTGAAACCCAATCCCTACTAAAATACAAAAATTAGTTGGGCATTGTGGCATGTGCCAGCGAGGCCGAGGCAGGGGAACTGCTTTGAACCCAGGAGACAGAGGATGCAGTGAGCCAAGATCCAGCCACTGTACTCTAGCCTGGGTGATGGGGTGAGACTCTCTCAAAAAAAAAAAAAAAAAAAAAGAGTCGTCGATGATGCTGCATCAAGCAATCAAACAGGACTAGACCAGGCCTTTAATCTGTCTGTCTTCAGATACCAGCAATCTTGAAGCCAATGTAGCTCAGTACCTGTTGGTGGGTCTATTCAGAAGGCAAAAGAAAGATACAGAGAAGCAACTAGGGAGAACAGATATACTGAACTTTATTTATTATTATTATTATTTTTTTTTGAGATGGAGTTTCGCTGTTGTTACCCAGACTGGAGTGCAATGGCACGATCTCGGCTCACTGCAACCTCCGCCTTCCAGGTTCAAGCAATTCTCTTGCCTCAGCCTCCCGAGTAGCTGGGACTACAGGCGTGCACCACCATGCCCAGCTACTTTTTGTATTTTTAGTAGAGACGAGGTTTCACCTTTTTGACCAGGATGGTCTCGATCTCGACCTTGTGATCCACCTGCCTCGACCTCCCAAAGTCCTGGGATTATAGGCGTGAGCTACCGCGCCCGGCCGATATACTGAACTTTAAAAGATATTTGGCTAGGTGCAGTGGCTCACGCCTGTAATCCCAGCACTTTGGGAGGCCGAAGCAGGTGGATCAGGTGTTCGAAACCAATCTGACCAACATGGAGAAACCCCATCTTTACTAAAAATACAAAATTAGCTGGGTATGATGGTGCATGCCTGTAATCCCAGCTACTCGGGAGACTGAGGCAGGAGAATTGCTTGAACCCGGGAGGGGGAGGTTGCCGTGAGCTGACAGCATGCCATTGCATTCCAGCCTGGGCAACAAGAGTAAAACTTTATCTTTTTTTTTCTTTTTATTATTATTACTTTATTTTATTTTATTTTTAAAAAAAGATGGGGTTTCACCATGATGGCCAGACTGGTCTTAAACTCCTGACCTCAGGTGATCCATCCACCTTGGCCTCCCAATTGGCTCGTATTAAAGGATTGTGCCACTGCGCCCCCCAACCCCTGTCTCAAAAAAAAAAAAAAAGGCCAGGCACAGAGGCTCACGACGCCTGTAATCCCAGCACTTTGGGAGTCTGAGGTGGGTGGATCACAAGGTCAGGAGTTTGAGACCAATTTGACCAACATGGTGAAACCCTGTCTCTACGACAAATACAAAAATTAGCTGGGTGTGGTGGCATGTGCCTGTAATCACAGCTACTTGGGCGGCTGAGGCAGGAGAATCACTTGAACCCAGGAGGCAGAGGTTGCAGTGAGATGAGATTGTGCCACTATACTCCAGCCTGGGTGACTGATGGAGACTCTGTCTCAAAGAAGGAAAGAAAGAAAGAAATCTCTAGAAAAAAATATTATTGCCGGGCGCAGTGGCTCACGCCTGTAATCCCAGCTCTTTGGGAGGCCGAGGCAGGCAGATCACCTGAGATCAAGAGTTCGAGACCAGCCTGACAAATATGGAGAAACCCTGTCTCTACTTAAAATACAAAAATTAGCCGGGCATGGTGGCACATGCCTGTAATCCTAGCTACTTGGGAGACTGAGGTAGGATAATTGCTTGAACCAGACCCTGGAGGCAGAGATTGCAGTGAGCCAAGATCATGACACTGCACTCCAGCCTCAACAACAGAGCAAGACTCCATCTCAAAAAAAGTAAGTTTTCACTGAATGGAGATAGAGTTCAGAAAGTATTATGATATCCTTGTTGGGAAGATTAAAATAAGATGATAATGTTAGAGTAAGTAGCTATGCAGACATGAGCAGGGTAGGAGAGGGTCCCCACTGCAGGTGACCATCATGTGATGGTCAGGTAGTGGTTGAACTTTTTCGCTAAAATAATAATTGATTGTAGCTGCAGGGAAAGACAGTCTTCCAGTAGGTAGAAAACACCTGCAGATGGTAATAGGCTGCTTCCTAATAAGATCTTAGGACTTAAGGGTGTAGGCTCAAGCATGCGCTCAAAGAGACAAAATGGCCGAGTTTATCTGTTAAATAACCTTTCTCTGGGAACACCTTTTCAGGTATTTGTTACAGCATCACCCGGTGTCTCTGAGACTGCTGTTTGTCTTAGTTCATTTTGGGCTGCCATGACAATACCTGAGGCTGGATAATTATAATGAACAGAAATTTATTTCCCACAGCGTTAGAGGCTGGAAGTCCAGTATTTGGCTGCCAGCATCTTGTGAGGCATTTGCTGCTGCATCACATGGCAGGAGGTGACAGTGTGCAAGAGTCAAGAGGAGGCTCAACTTGCACTTTTATAGTAGTGCTGATCCCACCCATGAAGATGGAGCCCTCATGGTCTAATCTCCTCTTAAAGGTTCCACCTTTTAATATTGCTACAATGGCAGTTAGATTTCAACATGAGTTTTGACAGGGACAAACACTCAAACCATATCAAACAAGGACCGATTATTAATCTTTAGCCGTAGTGTATGAAGAGTACTGATGTAGATAACATGGGGGTAAATAATAGAAATTTGATTGCATTTGCAGTACTAAAAATGAGACATTTTTGGTACAGAGTCATTTCTTTTGAGTATTCACCTTGTTTGTGCTAAGTTATATGAAGCACTATAAAATGATCTGGAGCTGTCTTGTAAATATGACTGCTGTAGTCAGAGTTCACTTATAGGGCATGAGCTGTTTTGGTCTTGACTGTATACTTGGTTATTAAACTTTGTTGTTATGGGGAACTAAGCTTTTACTGCTGTATCATTTCCTTGATGTCAACTGTGATCTAATATATGTTTATATATTGATTTTCATTTTCATTATTAGAAAATACTGAACTGTGTTGCAAGTCAAGAGCTGAAGATCTCCTGGCCTTTCATTTTAAAATGTATTTTGTAACTCCTAGGCAACAGCAATTTGATCCATATATATATTTGTAGTTTATTCCTTACTGCAAGGTAACTTAATATATGTTTTTAGATATTGTATTGTTAAATAAGCAGCATTTATACTAGGGAAGTGTTCTGTTTAGTGTACTTTTCAAATAGAAATTACTCATAGAGAATATTTTTGAAATATAGCCAATTTAAGACAGTTGAGTTAATAGAGAAGTTGAGCAGAAAAAGACTATTATTGAGAATTTCTTCTGCATTCTCTGGTAAATTTAACTTGTGTAGAGCAGAAATGTTGGTTTCTCTTTCATAGTCATCATCATTACAAAAAAGTAAAGGCTTTACATTTCTAATAGGGAATTTAGTTTACTTACAACTCGTTTGAAATTAATTCCATAATATGTTTATTTTTTAAATCAAATTCCAGTACTTTTTAAAAATAACTGCTTAAGAAGTGAAATTATTAATGTACTACCAAATTGCTATGTTTCTGCTTTGCACTTTCGGTCTCTTTTTTTTACCCTAACTGTAGAATTCAAGAAGGAAAAAGAATGAAATGATTAATAAAATATAGCAAATATAATGGATAACACGAATGATGTATGTTAAATGTGAGACTTAAGAGAACTTAGTCAAATTTACCAGTTTTTTTTTTCATCCAGTAGTGCATTAAGATAAATACAAACAAATTTACCTCTGGAAAACCACTTGGATTTCATAGTAAATGCTGTTTTCCCCAAATTTCTATGGAGAAAAGTGTAAAATGTTGGATTAATGATATATATTGTGGGAATTATACTATATTTAGTAATTTTTATCTCATGTTTTACAGCTCAACATGAACTCTGCTCCTACATTCATGCATTTTCCTCCAAAAGGCAGACCTAAGAGAGCTGATACTTTTGACCTCCAAAGAATTGGATTTGCAGCTGAACAACTAGCAAAGTGGATTGCTGACAGAACAGATGTTCATGTATGTTTTTATTCTCTGCAGTTTTAATGATAGGCTGGTTAGTTTGGTTTTTTGGAGCATTTTAATAAGGCCACAGTATTTTTAAATTTCTCTATGGTTATTTCT
>CAUYOR010053477.1:0-11633 GCA_963573925.1 Callimico goeldii | reverse complement strand
TGGTCATTCCTTTCTATGTGTAGTGCCTCTTTCAGGAGATCTTGTATAGCAGGCCTGGTGGTGACAAAATCTCTGAGTACTTGCTTGTTTGCAAAGGATTTTATATTTCCTTCACTTATGAAGCTCAGTTTGTCTGGATATGAAATTCTGGGTTGAAAGTTCTTTTCTTTAAGGATGTTGAATATTGGCCCCCACTCTCTTCTGGCTTGCAGGGTTTCTGCCAAGAGATCTGCTGTGAGTCTTATGGGCTTCCCTTTGTGGGTTACCCGACTTTTCTCTCTGGCTGCCCTAAGCATTTTCTCCTTCATTTCAACCCTGGTGAATCTGGTGATTATGTGCCTTGGGGTTGTTCTTCTTGTGGAATATCTTTGTAATCCTGTTTTTCTAGGTTTTTTTTTTCTTTAAGGTGGAAATTTAGGTGATTTGAGAACTTTCTTCTTCTTTTTTTTTAGAATAAGTTATTTTCCCCAAAGCTCCTCTCTCTCCATAATCTTATTTACCTGGTATTTTTCCATTTCCAGGATCCCTTCTCCAGCCCTCTGGTAGCTGGGCTTTATTTATCTTGCTCTGCTATGATGGTGGCCATTTCCAGGCCCAAGTGTCAGAAAGTCAGAGAGAAAAAGAGAGCAATGGAGTTTGTCCCACTTTATTAGGAACATAGTTGCTCTGACTGGGAAGGAAAATTGCCCTATACTTCAAAATTTTACTTGCCTGCAGGTCCTCTATGACTGTTGCCACTGACCTTGGTGCTACCATCACCACTGCTAGACTGCTTGGTGGTTAGGCATGAGAGGAAGAAAAAGGGGGATTCCCCCACTTTCACTGAGTAAGATGCTCCTTGAGTCAGAATAGAATAATCTTTCTAGTGCTCTTCATCCATGACACTGTTTACTTCCTATTTTCAGGCTGTAAGTCCAGTCTGGAGAATATTGAAGGCAAAAAAAAAAAAAAAAAAAAAATGGTAAACGCACTGTGAATTTGGTGACATTTCAGATTCTGGTCTTCCTTTAATCTACCTACTACCATTTACTCTTCAGAGTCTTCATAGCTGTTTTGTGTATTCTGTCCAGGTTTAATAGTTACCTTCAGTGAGAGAGACAGAGTGAAGTGTGTTTACTCCATCTTATCTGGAACTGTAACCTTCCAGTATATTTTATTTCACAGTTTGTTAGTGTGATATAGAACTTTATTTAGACATTCAGTATGTGGACCTTCATGCATGTGTACTCTTGCCTCAGGCCCTGCAAAGGTAGGAACAGGCATGGTTGCCAGGATTTAATGAAAGGGAATAAGTAGAGAGAACAGTATGTGTTTGAAAAATATGTATCAGATATTGGACACCAAGGAAACAATATTTATTATCTGGAATTTGTAATTACCTCTACAAATACCTTGGATAAAATACCTAATTAATGTTGGATTATCTTTAATTCAGGGAACTCACTGCCTTCTGAGATCACTGATCTCATGCTTAGATAGTTCTGTGATAAATTTCTTCACTATGTTGGTTTAAGATTTCTTTTCTTCAAGCTTTTAATTCATGGCTTCCAGCTAAAGTATTTGCTTTTTGAAATACTAAGTCTAATCTCTTTCCCAATGAGGTACTTTAATTATTTGAAGAAAGTTGTTTCTAGTTTTCCCTGGGCTAACATTCTCTTTCCGTTGTCTCTCATTCCCTTCCCTCCATCGCTGCTTTCCTTATCTTCTCTTTCTTCTCTTTTTGCTTTTACATCAGTCACAAATATTTATTAAATATCCACCTGTCATACTATCTATCAGGCACTGAGGATGCCTTCTTTTCTTTCCATAGAAAGATTATGCACTGATTTTTTAAAAAAGGGCTTCCCCCACCACTCAGTGGTGTAAGAATGTTCTGAACCTATGGAAGCATCCTTTCTCTCATGGTTTAATTTTGATCATCATCATCCTCTCCCAGTCATTTTTCTCTATACAAGCTATAACATACCAACAATCTCCTTAACTTGTGGTCTAACTGCCGACCAATCAGTACAGATCTGCAATGTCCTCTTATCCCCCATTTTAGAAGGCTAAATGTCTATAGAATAGTTTGATGAATATTTGTGTAGGGGTAAGTCATGACTGGAAGAGTGCATTTGAATAGCTGATGCCATATGCAGAAGGTGGATTGGTTGTATATGCATTTTCTAATGAATAATCTCCCCACAGCTAAATGTAAAACTGTAATTAGGTGCACAGAATTCACAAAGAATGGCATAGCTATTCTAGAGTTTGGCAATTTTTAATGTAAGATGAATAAAACTTTATGTGTTGGTCTGATGTAGCTGAAGACTCTGGTAACCATTAGGGTAGATTTGGACATAGTCTCTCCCAGAAGTTGTCACAGGCAGCAGTTTTGCTACGAATCCAGAATTTTATGTTGTGGAGGGCCCATGATTTATGCTGGTCAACTGTGACTCATTTGTGGTAGATGGATGAAGGATAAAACAATACTATTTAGTGGGTCATCATAGTTACTATTAAAAATAAAGACATGCATGTACTATTTTTTAAATTTTAAAATATTTTCAAGGTGACTTTAAATTGCCTGATGCTGCATTCTGAAAACTAAACTGGTGGCTTAGAATTCAAAATGAAAATGAAATGCATTCTAGAAAGAGAGCATACAGCTTCTTAGAAATTTTCTCTAGAGCTTTGCAACTGAAAATTTGTATTTGGATTCCAGTGACCCTGAACAATGAGGGTGGAAGTGGACCTTTATATTTTTCACACTGCTTTTCAGATTTCTCCTTAAATTCCCTGTGATAAGTGACTGTCATTTTTGATATGAAAAATATTTGTAAAGATGAAAACCAGAAAAGACCTTGACTAAAGTAATAAAATCTGTAATATGCCCTGGAACAGACTATTTAAAGATTTGAAGATGGACAAAGGACATAGAGGCATATTAAGAATTTCCAGCTCATGGCAGCTTAGTAGAGAAAAACTAAGATTACCATATGGTTATTTTTTCTGCCAAAGCACAGTGCCTTTTGCTTATTGCACATAAGAGTTATTGGAAATCATAGCATTTCACCATGTATTAGTGAAAGTTCTATGTCATCATGCTAAGAAATTATAACTTAGAAGAGGAAGTTGAAGAGAAAATTCTTCGGAGCATTTACACCTACTTGTGAAAATCTAAAATCTAAGAGAGGCTACTGAGTCAGATTTCAGAGCAAAATACTCATATCAAATACGGCTCTGATTTGTAGTGTGAGAAGAAACAACTGGATTTCCTCTGAGAGGTATTTCTTACCCCTGAAATAGTAGAGAAACTGAAAAGAATGGTCTTTGTTCCTTCAAATGTTCAAAGAATGAAAGGGAAAGCCTAGTCTTAAACAAAATATTAAAAAAAAATTTAAACAAATACTTCTTGTGGCACGTAACAGAGTCCCCTCCTATTTCCTTCTCAAAATTAGATCATTCCTTGGTATCCTCTAAGAGTCTAAGATTCACTGTGGGATGATTCTGGTGAACAAAAAGCAAGCACTATCTCAAGCCTGCATTCTGAGCTTTTATGTCTCATTGCCTGTCATGGGGAAGCTTCCTGGACATTTTAGACTTTTTGAAAAACTGCAATTCAATAAAAATGAAGATTTTCCTTTTAGGTCACCATTTCTTCTGGCAGACTGAGCCTAAAGTGCACTTTATTTCCCTTTAATTTAACAGCTCCAGCAGCTTTTCCAGTTAAATCGACTGTTCATTATTGAGCCCCATTTAGGAAGGGGCTGTGCAGTGCAGTTTAATGAATCCTTGGCACAAAGCTCCCTTTCAGGACTGGGAAAGAATAGGGGCTGTTTAGGCCCTGTAGGGCTGTATGTCAAAGCCAGCCCATAATGCCTGTCAGCCAAGGGCAGAAATTCCCACTGATATAAGAATGTGCAAGAAATCAACTTTCACCACCGATGAGCAGATTAAGACACGATCAGGAAATGAGACTGTAGGTTTAGAACAGTGACACCTGTTTGAACAGAGCGATTTTCCCATCCCTTGATCACTGTGTGGCTGGAGTGGGGGCTGGGAGAAGCTGCAGCACAGCCAAGTCCTCAAAGCCCTCCAGGTCGTCTGAGAGGGGAAGGAAAGATAGTGGGTGGGGACATCTCTGGGCTAGACTCCATGCTAAGTGCCTTCACATGCTTTTTCTACTTTAATCCTTATAACTAGCCTATGAGGATTATTTGCATATGACAGGGGAGAAAACTGAAGCTCAGGTGCTTTCATTTCTGGTTCAAGGTTACACTGTTAATTGGCCACTAAATGGCAAAGATGGGATGCAGCATAGACCTGTTTTGCTCTAGGATGTCTGCGTTTTCCAGTGCTCTGAACTGAGGTTCATCAAATAAATTTGATTCTTTAGAAATATCTGTACTTTAAAACCTTTAATTGTGTGGGGTATGCATGGAATTTCTATGTACTGGGCACATGTGATATGGTGGGAATATCAGTACAGGAGACATAGCATGATGGTATGAGGAATGGTAGTTAAGGTACTGCCTTTAGTGCTAGACCAGCCCAGGTTTGAATTGCAGCTCTGATAATGTTTATGTCTTTCAGACCTTGGGAAAGTTCCTCTCAGGAAGCCTTGGTGGTGCTGTTCTTTCTCCCAGCCCCGCCTCAGCCACACAGAGATCAAACATGGTGGCTACAGTTACTCTGGTATTGCTAAGTGCTCTCTGAAAGTTAAGATGGTCCAAAAGATGTCTACAGAAGGGTGTCCTGGATGCCTTTGTGTTACATTAATACCATGAGATTCTGAGTTCTCAAGGTGGGTGTGTGGATTGGTTTTCCTCCCGTATCATGGAGCAGATCAGGCCTGTGGAAGTACATTTTCAAAAAAGGAGAAATCATGACTCTTAGGCAAATATAATATGGACCACATGTAAAAAATTGTTTAACTCATTAATTAGAGAACCACTAAAATGTTAGGACTGGTTCAAAGAACATTTAAGAAGTCTGCTCTCTCTCTCTCCAGATATATATTTGCATATATATAAAACATTGCATATATATACACACATTTTATATATATATATATATATATATATATATATATGCAGTGTTAAGATAAATTCACTGGTTACAAAGAACCGAGATACTTATCTTTGTGGTCATCTGTTCCATGGACAGAAATTATTTGCATATCTACCAGACAAAACTCTACCAAGCAACAAATAATTTTACTAAATCTAGTAGCAAATAGAGAGAAGAATGAAATACATTCCTCTAGACAATCTTTGGGTGTTCTTTTTTCCTGTATAACATTGAAAGAATGTGGGACTAAACTTTCTGCCTCATTTCCAAATTTTGGATAATTTTTCTGGTAATTCCCATATTTTGTATGTAAATTTGGACCCACCTAAAGAAAAGAAGTAATTTGTGTACATCATAGTGTTAGTGGCAAAAGCAGAAGGAAAACTCAGGTCTGTTGTCTCCTGCACATGGCTGTGAGACCACGTAACAATCCTGTTTCTTTAAGCTAATGTTTCCACTAGAGACCAGAGGGAGAGGACTTGCACTTTTCTGAGTGTAGAGAGTGAAAGGATATGCATTTTCTAGGGCAGTTTTAAACCAATTTCAATTAAATTCAATAAATATATGCTAATTGACCCATGTTATTAAGGTAGAAATTAGGAAGTTAATCTCAGAGTTTACTTCCTGCTAATAGCACAGGGGTGATTTAGTTCCTTAGTCAGGGATGTCTGGAAACAGACCTTGACATAGGTCATTGTGTGCAGGTTGATTGAGGAGGACTCTTAAAGGACACATATGTATGTAAGTCAGGATTGGATGAAAAGAGAAACTGACTGGATGTCAGCCTGAGCTTATCCCATGGGAAGCTCTGGTGCTGAAATACCCTTTGGAGCTCTACCCAAGTTGAGGAAAGACGGGTTTTGCCTTTGTATCCCTGCATCAGCCAAGCATTGTTCTCTGGTGCACCTGGGAAACGGAGTGAACTTGGGCAATCCAGTTTCCTTCAACAGAGGTCAATGCTTCGTGAGGGGGCCAGCTGTAAGCCATCAGTAGCCAGCCAGCTTAGCAGCTAGGGGATAGGTTCATCAGCTCCTAGGTGGGATATGGGCAGATCATCATGGTATCCATGACATTCGGCTTTTATTACAAGGATATCTGTAATAAAAATATATCAACTCAAGGGTCAACACTAATGGATGAGTAGTGAGTGTCAGGAACCCAATGTTGAGAGGGGTTCTAGGCTCATCTGGGCTCAGTGGAAAAAGAGTGAAGAATGATAAGTGATGTCCATACAAGAAAGTGGTAAGTAAGGTTATGTTTCTTCTTGAATTTGATGGTGATGAAGGGTGACTACATCACACAGTTTGCCATGAACCATCCGGGTTTATGCCTGGTATACCAGGGTAATTCTAAATGATGTTACCTTGTATTCAAAAATGTCCTTCTTCAGAAGCTTGATGGTCATCCTAACTAAGAGATTCTTTTCTCTGCATCGCAGTGGGACAAGTAGCCCAGTATCTTCAGTGCATTTAGGATTTCAAAGAACACTGGCAGAGAGAATTTTCTTCAACAACTTCTGCTTCTAACTTAGCAGCACAAAACTCCCTTTAGGCAGAGATGCAACCATTCCTGGCAATCTTCCTAGAACGGGTAAGGAGGAGGTGGAATGTGGGGATGTGAGGCAAAGTACAGGGAGAATAAAACACAGATTACAATCACAAAGAATTATTCTGTCACATGGTAAAGCAGAACTTTGCAGGTATAGCCACCTCTGGCCTGGCTGAAGAGGGTTAACCCTGTACTTAAAATCAGACACTCAAAAAGTTGAAAGGGAATGTAGATATCATCTATTCATTGTATAGATGGAATATAGTCCAAAGTTGCACTCTAGGTACTTGTGGAGCGGGGATTAGGATTCTGGTTCCTTAAGCCTCCCAGGCTAATGCTTTTTCCACTGGACCAGCAATTATTTGTCTTCTGTTCGCAAAAAAAGAAATTAGTAGGATCTGTAGCAGTGACAACAACATGGAGGCAGCAATTTGGCCTCAGTTAAAAGAGAAAAATTGTTCACAGACCTGGGAGGACTTGGCAGAGAGGCTGGCAAGAAAACTGCTATACGCAAGAGCATGGGGAATTATTTTTTCCTGTGTAAACAGAGCATGGCATCAGGTTGGGGGCCAGGGTCCCCTCTTGTGCCAGGAAAGTGACAAATGCTAAAAAGTGCTACCGAGAACAAGGCAATGTGCCACACACCAGGGAATACAGAGATAAATACACTCCTCTTCTCAGAAATCTCCAATGGCTCACCATATAAGATCAAGTCTAAGCTCCTTTCCATCAAGCATTCGAGACACCTTTTCCAGTATGCTCCCCCTCTACTCCCTGCCTCACACCTCACATTCCAAACATATAGTACTATTTAAGCTACCCTGAAATTTTTTTCAAGAATTTATTTTTTTAAAAGCAGTTTGAGCATAATTAAGCATAATTAAGCATACAGCATAATTAAGACAGAATGTTCAGAGATTTTCCATATATTCCCAGCCCTCACACATGCATAGCCTCCCCCATTATCAATATCCCCCACCAGAGTGGTGCATTTTCTATAAATGATGAACTTACACTGATACACCATAATTATTCAAAGTCCATAGTTTACATTAGGGTTCACGCTTGCTCTTCAACATTTTGTAAGTTTAGACAAATTAATGACATGTTTCCATCATTATGGTATGATACAGAGTATTTTTACTGCCCTAAAAAAACCTCTGTGCTCTATATTTTCATCCATCCCTGCCCTCTAATATCCAGCAACCACTGATGTTTTTTATTGTTTCCATAGTTTTACCTTTTCCAGAGTGTCTGACAGTTGGAATCATACAGTATGCAACCTTTTCAGATTCTTTTCTTTCTCTTAGTAAAATGCATTTAAGCTTACTTCATGTCTTTCTTTCCATGACTTGATAACTCATTTATTTTTGGTACTAAATAATATTTCCATTGGCTGGTTGTACCATGGTTTATTTATCAGTTCTCCGACTAAGGGCTATCCTGGTTGCTTCAAGTTCTGGCAATTATAATTAAAGTTGCTATAAACATGCATGTGCAGATTTTTGTGTGGAAATAAATTTTCAACTTTTTTGGGTTATATATTGAGGAGAACAATCATTCCATTGTATGGTAGTATGTTTAGTTTTGTAATTGACCTCCAAACTGTCGTCCAAAGTGGCTGTAACATTTTGCATTCCTACCAGCAATGAATGAGTTCTGGTCGCTCCACATTCTTGTTAGAATTTGGCATGGTCAGTATTCTGGATTTTGGCCATTGTAATAGTTGTATAAGTGCTACCTCATTGTTGTTTCAACTTGTATTTCCCTGATAACATATGACGTTGAGGATCTTTTCATATGCTTATTTACCATCTGAATATCTTCTTTGGCAAGGTGTTTGTTCAGGTATTTTTCCATTTGGTTTGTTCATTTTCATGTATCGAGTTTTGTAAGTTTTCTGTGTATTTTGGATAACAGTCCTTTATCAGAGGTGTCTTTTGCAAACATTTACTCTCAAGCTGTGGCTTGTTTTCTCACTTTTGACCTGGTCTTTCACAAAACAAAAGTTTTTAAGTTTAACTAAGTCTAGCTTACCAATTATTTTTCTTATGATCATGCCTTTAATGTTGTATCTAAAAAGTCATCTTCATACCCAGGGTCATCCAGATTTTTTCCTATGCTGTTTTCTAGGAGTCTTACACTTTTGTATTTAGTTCTATGATTTGTTGTTGAGTTATTTTTTGTAAATGGTGTAAGGTCTGTGTCTATATGCATTTTTCTGCATGTGGATGTCTAATTGCTTCAGAACCATTCAGTGAAAAGATTGTCTTTGCTCCATCGTATTGCCTTTGCTCCTTTGTCAAAGACCAGTTGGCTATATTTGCATTGGTCTATTTCTCAGCTCTTTACACTGTTCCATTGATCTCTTTGTCCATATTTTTCAGCTAATACTACACAGTATTAGTTACTGTAGCTCCTTTATGTTAGTGTCTTGAAGTTAGACAGTACCAGTTTTTCAACTTCATTATTCTCTTCCAGTATTATGTTGCCACCCTGCAATTTTAAATCTCCGTATTTTGGCCCATGAGGATGCTTTTGAGGATGCCCTTTTTCTTTTTTCTATTATAAAAACTCTCCTTATCTTTTTAGGCCCAATCTAATGACATCTTCTTGTGAAGCTTTCATGACATTTCTCATACACAATGAATTATTTCCTTTTGTGTGCTCCAGTGAAAATTTGCTTGTGCCTCTATAAAACACTATCCTGAAGGCAGAAAGTAAGTCTACACCTCTTCTCCATGTTTAGTATACAGTGTAACTGGGATGTTGTAGGTGTTCAGTAAATGTCTGCTGAATGAATAAATAAATAACATGACGAATAGACCGTTGGAAATATATCTATCTCCTTAGGACCAGGAGTCAATCATGTGTGTATCCTTGTTGCCTAGAATGGTGCCTAGCACATAGTAGGCCCCAAGTAGATATTTAGTAAGTGACAAAGATAGACAAGTATGCGAATAGCAGGTACAAGACAGGCTGGGCCTGGCAATAGGGAATTTGGTGTTGCAGCTAAACATGGTTGCTACCAGCCATTTGACCTTTGGCAAGCTGCCTAAACTCTAGGCAGTTTAGGATTCTTCAGTGAAATGGGGATGATATTTCCTACTTGAAAATTTTATTGTGAGGATTAAATAAATAATGTATGCAAGTGCTCAGCACTGCTTCAAATGTAAGGTGTAAACTCAGTAAGTGCTTAAGTGAATGAATGGATGAATGAAGAAGTGCATAAAGGTAAAATATCAAAGGAATGTGAGGAAGAGATGTGACAGCCCGAATTGGTGATAATGAGGACTTGGGAGAGCTTTTTGAAAGAGGTTAACATTTCATGTGGGCTTTAAAAGCGGGATAGATTTTCAGAAAGTGCAGTGGAACAGGTGACTCCCTGGTTCAGCCTTATAGAAATACAATCAAATACCTTTTCTGCTGTCTCAGATGCTGCACCTAACAAAGTCAACTTAATAACAGTGAGGAAAGATCAAGTGTAATATAGTAAAACTAGCCATAGGCAGGGGAGTCTAATTTCAGAGTCTCTTTGCATTATAGTGATTTTGAGGAGTTGGAGGAGGGGGATTCAAATATGGGTGTGGTATCCTAAGACTTGAAAGCACTCCCTTAACTAATTTCCTCCCTTGATGCCGTCAGGAAGTACTTTCCGGAAAGAACAGGCAGGTTTAATGCAATTTTGTGGTGTTGGCCCTCCCCAGCTTGGCGATGTGCTTGGCAACTCCAGCTGGCCTCACACAAGAGAAAGCAAACTTCAGCTGCCCCTCAGGCCATTGTTTTAGCACTCTGCAGAGTAGTGTTCCAGCGGCTGATCCAAGCTGCTTAAGCTGTTTAATTGAATGAATTCAACCTCATATAATAGGATCTAGGTCTTTAAGCATTTCTGTCTGGTGCACCGGATATTGGGCTGCTCAAGTTACCCAGCTTTACTAAGGCCCTGGGTTTTTCTGGTCTCCATACTTGTTATATTTTGGTGCAGACCTCTGTGGGATCAGAACAGCCTTATGCTGTATGGACTGATGATCCACACAGTGATTCAACTTTAGTCTAGTGTCTCTTAGAGCGGTCAACTATCCGGTATTTTAATGAAGTCTGGAAAACAGAGATTCCATGTAGACAGACTTCTGTAACTTTCCTCATTTCAGGAAAAGGAGGGGGCATCATCACTGTTTGGAATTGAATCCTTCAGCTCTGTCTTGGTCTCATGTGCTTGTGCCTGCAGCACACTGGTCATGCAGTGGAGCAGGCACTAAATATATTCTAACAGAAGACGAGAAAAACAGCAAAAACTGAAAAACAGGTTGATCTTTAGCCTTACTCTCTGTCAATCCATCCTTCATACAGATGCCCATCTGAGATTTCTTTTTCTTTTTTTTACGTAGAATTTACTGACATAGACATGGTATGTCTTAAGTGTACGGTTCCTGAGTTTTGAGAAATGCTCCCACCCCTACAACCCAGTCAAGATATATGACATTTCCATCACTACGGAAAGCTCTCTGTGTCCACTTTCAGTTGATCCCAACCGCTGTAGGCAACTATGATTCTGATTTCCAACACCATCAATTAGTTTTCCAGTTCAAGATCTCATATAAATGGGATCATGCAATACATACTCTTTTATCTTTGGCTTATTTGGCCCAACATTATGTTTTCAGTATTTCTCCATATTCTTGCATCAGTAGTTTGTACCTTTTATTACAGAATACTCTTCGATTGCATGAATCTACCACACACAATTCTCTTTCTAAAATAAAGAAACGACCATGTGCTTAAAATCCATCATTTCCCTGTTGTTTCTATAATGATGCCAATTTTTTTTAATTTTAAGTTTTAAATTTTTTGTGGGTACAGAGTAGGTGTATGTATTTTTGGAGTACATGAGATTTTTTTTTTTTTTTTTTTTGGAGACGGAGTTTCGCTCTTGTTACCCAGGCTGGAGTGCAATGGCGCGATCTCGGCTCACTGCAACCTCCGCCTCCTGGGTTCAGGCAATTCTCCTGCCTCAGCCTCCTGAGTAGCTGGGA
>CAUYOR010053476.1:0-28954 GCA_963573925.1 Callimico goeldii | reverse complement strand
TTTGTAGGGACATGGATGAATCTGGAGAACATCATTCTCAGCAAACTGACACAAGAACAGAAAATGAAATACCGCATATTCTCACTCATAGGCGGGCGATGAAAAATGAGAACACATGGACACAGGGAGGGAAGTACTAAACACTGGGGTCTATTGGGGGGAAAAGGGGAGGGCCAGTGGAGGGGGGAGCCGGGGAGGGATAGCCTGGGGAGAAATGCCAAATGTGGGTGAAGGGGTGGAAGGAAGCAAAACACACTGCCATGTGTGTACCTATGCAACTGTCTTGCATGTTCTGTACATGTACCTCAAAACCTAAAATGCAATAAAAAAGTTAAAAAGAAAAAAAAATAAAGAGGAAAAAAAAAAGAAAATCTATGATTTTTAATTGGAGTGTTTAGACCACTTATATTTAGTATATTCATAGATATAAATGAATTTTCTTCTTTTAATCCAGTCTGTTAATTTTTCTTTGTCTTTTCTAGATTTTTATTAGAATAATTGACTATTTCTTACGCTTACATTTTATATACACTATTGGCTTATTAGCTACATCTCTGTTTTAGTTTTAAGTGACTGCCCTAACATTTACAACATATACATTTAACTTATCACGGCCTATCTCCAAATAGTATTATGATATTTTACAAATAGTTTCAGAAACTTAAAATCTATTCCCACCCTTCCTTGGTGAAAATACTATTATATATTTTGCCCTAAAAAATGTCCTTTAACCTTTCTGGCATTACAGACCTGCTGGTGATAAATTCTCCTAGATCTTTTATCATATGAGGTAGTCTTTGTAATTCCTTTGTTATTGAAATCTATTTTCACTTGGAACAGAATTGTAAGTTGATATTTCTTTTCCTTCATTTAAAATATTTCATTTCAGTGACTTCTGGCTTGCATAGTTTTAGAAATAAAGTTGGCTGTCATTCTTGCCTTTGTTTTGCTGTACTTAATGTGTCTATTTACCCCATTGGCTGCTTTTTAAATTTCTTTTCTTTTTTTCTTTGAGACAGAGTCTCACTCTGTCACCCAGGTTGTACTGCAGTGGCATGATCTCGGCTCATGGCAGCCTTCACCTCCTGGGTTCAAGTGATTCTCCTGCCTCAGCCTCCCAAGTAGCTGAGATTAGAGGTGCCCACGACCAAGCCCAGCTAATTTTTTCGTATTTTTAGTAAAGACAGGATTTCAACATGTTGGTCAGGCTGGTCTCAAACTCCTGACCTCAGTTGATCTTCCCACTTTGGCCTTCTAAAGTGCTGGGGTTACAGGCATGAGCCACTGCCGTCAGCCTCTACTGGATGCTTTTAAGATTTTCTCTTTATCGTAGTTTTGTAGTAATTTGATTTTGATGTATTGTTTGTATTGATGTATTGTTTTCTTTGTTTTTTATTCCTTAGAGTCTTTTGAGTTTCTTGGATTTGAGGGTTTATAATATGGATTTTTTTTGGCTATTAGTTGTTCTTTTTTTTTTGGTCCCACCATCCTCTTCTCTACTTCTGGGAGTCCAATTATAGACATATATATTAGACTGCTTGGTTTTATTCCAAAAATCACTGATGATGTGTTCATTTTCACCTCTTTAGTCTTTTTTTCTCTCCTTTCATTTGAATTATTTCTATTACTATGTCATCAAGCTGATTTATCAATTTTCAGAGTGTAATCTGATGTAAATTCTACACAATGCATTTCTATTTCAGATATTGTATTTTCTATCTCTAGATATTACATTTGGGTCTTGTTTATAACTTTTATTTCTGTCCTCATTCACTATTTTTGTGTCTTTCTCTACCTTCTTGAACATATTGAGCATATATGTAAAATGGCTGTATTAACTTTTTTGTTAATGCTAGCATTTGTCATTTGTGTCTGTTTCTATTGATTAATTGATTTTTCTTCCATTGATGAATTATATTTTTCTGCTTCTTTGGCTGCATAGCAATTTTTGAATGGATGCCAGCCATTGTAATTTTTATCCTATTGGGCACAGGATTTTACTATTTTTGTGTAGTGTGTTGGATTTTTTTTCTAGCACAAAATCAAGTTACTTGGACTCAATTTAATCAATTTCAGGCTGTCTTTTAAGTTGTGTTAGAGCAATTACTTAGCATCCGGATCAAAGGCTAATTTACACTCAAAATTCACACAATGTCCTAATGTCCTGGATATGAACACATTGTCTAAGATCCTGTATATTACATGGTCTTTTCAATGTGGCTGGAGGGTATACAAACTATTCTCAGTCTTATTATGCTCCCCCACCAAATTTTGACCTACTGCTTTTCTGCACTTCTTACTACATCAATGGGTATCATCCTCTTACCATGTACTGATCCATACTAAGCCAAAAAGTAAAAGGAACTCTTTCATACATCTCTGGAGATTTCTTGCTGTTATGTTTCCTTTTTTCAGACATTCTCTCCTACAGATTCTTATCAACTTGACCTGCCCTACTTCTGATTTTTGTCTATTCAACTCAATGAGTTCTGTGGTGTTTTTGTTTTTGTTTTTTTTTGTTTGTTTGCTTTTGTTGTTGTTGTTTGTTTGTTTGACAGAGTCTCACTCTGTCACCCAGGCTGGAGTGTAGTGGCATGATCTGGACTCACAGCAATCTCTGCTTCCTGGGCTCAAGTGATTCTCCTGCCTTGGCCTCAGGAGTAGCGGGCATTACAGGCATGCACCACCATGCCCAGATAATTTTTGTGTTTTTAGTAGAGACAGGGTTTTGTCATATAGTCCAGGCTAGTCTCGAACTCTTGGGCTCAAGTGATTCACCTGCCTTGTCCTCCCAAAGTGCCAGGATTACAGACATGAGGCCACATGCCCAGCATTTTCTTTTCTTTTCCTTTCCTTTTTCTTTTCTTTCCTTCCTGTCTTCCTTCCTTGTCTTCTTTCTTTCTCTTTCTTTCCTTCCTTCCTTCCTTTTTTCTTTCCTTTTTTCCCTCCTTCCTTCCTTCCTTCCTTCCTTCCTTCCTTCCTTCCTTCCTTCCTTCCTTCCTTCCTTCTTCTTTCTTATTTTTAACTATACTACTTCTTGAAACCTGTCATTTGGTAGTAGGCCGAAGCATTCATGGGGTTTACATTATTTCTCTTCTTTTAGGGATCACTGCACTGTATTGCTTGTTGTTCAATATCTGAAAACCATCGTTCTATATATTTTATCTAACTTTTTTCTAGTTTAATATGTGAGAGTAAATCTAGTTCCTGTTATTCCATAATGGACAATTGAATGTTATGTTTTTGATACTGAATATAAAACCCTGTCTCTACTTTTTACAAGGTGAATTATGTTTTTAATACTGAATATAAAACCCTGTCTCTACTTTTTACAAGGTGAATCTCACTTCCTCAGCATTCATAAAAATGAAGCACAGCTTTTAAACAACTAGTAATATTAACTTACTTATAATATTACATTTGGGGAGAATCCTGGGGCATGAGACAAATAACCAATTTATGTTTGTATAATCTCATGGTCTTCTGTAATTAGCGGCTGAAACTTATGCCAGTGATTCTCTGTTTGTTTTGTTTTGTTTTGTTTTTGTTTTTTTTTTCCTGAGACGGAGTTTCGCTCTTGTTACCCAGGCTGAAGTGCAATGGCACGATCTCGGCTCACCGCAACCTCCGCCTCCTGGGTTCAGACAATTCTCCTGCCTCAGCCTCCCTCCTGAGTAGCTGGGATTAGAGGCACGCGCAACCATGCCCAGCTAATTTTTTTGTATTTTTAGTAGAGACGGGGTTTCACCATGTTGACCAGGATGGTCTCCATCTCTTGACCTCGTGATCCACCCACCTCGGCCTCCCAAAGTGCTGGGATTACAGGCGTGAGCCACCGCGCCCGGCCAGTTCTCTGGTTTTTAATGTCTGGATTTGTATCCACATATCTAGGGTAGTTTCTGGTGTTGGTGACTGTGTGTTTAACATAGTTTTTTTGACTCAAGAATGACATCCATGTATTTCATCATGCCTCCTTAAGAGCTTATTTTTAATAAGAATTGGCTGAACTATATTTCCAAGTATAGATATGAAAGAATCAAAGTGACTAATTCTAGAAGATAATGAAATTTCAAAAATAATTTTATCTGCTTCCATTTCACTTACATTGTCCAAAAGGACTTTACTGAAAATGAATCATAGCTAAGTTTGCCAACTTGATTCTTTAATAGGTACTTGCTTGCACGAATAGAAATTTTTGACTTTCTTTCTTCCTTCCTGCCTCTTCACTTAAAAAAAAAATTCCTTTTGCTCTCTTTCTCCTTTTCCCCTCAAAATGATATATATGGCCCTCTAAACTTTTTCATTGCCACACTTACCATCACTGTTCATGTCTCTATATTTTGATTCCATGCTATTTCTTATCCAAGAAAGAAATGTGTTTACCATATTTCTTTCTTGGATAACTCTCATATATTTCTTAAGGCTCAGATCAGACACCATCAAATAGGCTAATTTGTACCAAGTTATGTGTCCAACATGTATAAATATTTGTAATGAGTGAATGAAAACATACATAAAATGAATTATCTGCTTCAGTGTCTTCCCCAGTATAATAAGTACATAGTGGATAATAGTGCAGGCTCTAGATCCAACTTTTTGACTCTTTGGGTTCAAATCCTGGTTCTACCCACTTAATAGCTGTGCAACATTGGCTTCACTACTTCTTTCCCCTTGTGACTCAATATATTTATCTCTACAGTCATGCTTACAGTGCTAGTCTTGTACAGAGTGATTGTGAAGGTTTGATAATACATAAAGTGCCTAAAATCATACCTAAAGACTCCAAAAATAGCACCTATTTTTATCAACAGGAGCTAATTTTTTATATCTGGTTCACTGATTTGTCTATTTTGCAATTAAGTTGTCCCCTCGAGTCTCCCTTCAAATTATAAATGTTTCATGTTATCACAAGAAAGATAACCCAAATATGACAGAATGAGAAAATTATGCTTTTTATTATAGTCACATAAAATAGTCAGTTACACCAAGTTGTTCAAACGCATTGGCCAATTAAAGCCTCCAACTCTTACAAATTTTTATACATACATATATGCATTTATAAATACATACATATGTAAAAGATATATATTTTCTACTAAAATAAAGTACCCAAGTCTTGATCTATGGGGCATAATGGGAGAGAAAATAATCCTAAAGTTTTATCAGTTGTTGACTGTTCTTTGAGAATACAAGAATCTGTTTTAGACACATTTATTCAGCTGTAATGAACTTTAATCTCCCATTCTTTTCTAAATTCTCCTGAGTTAATTTATCCAAAATATCAAAGCAAGTCATGTGGCAAACTTAATGAATCAGAGGCTAATTTTTCTGACTGTACCTGGCTCAAGGTCTAGACTTCCCAATGGAGGCATAGTTAAGCTCCATTCTTAATTTTCTTGTTTTTTGGACTGTGGCTTTTCTGGTAAGGTGATAAACAAATTGGTTGTCTGTAATTCCACATCTTCTGGCTTTCAGTAAGTCAGGGTTTAGTGAAAAGACTCCCAGTGTTTTTACATCACCCTGGCTTGATGAAACAAGGCCCACCAGGATCTGGATTGTGTATCCTACTGCCTTTGTTACAGTGAAAATCTTGTTTAAGCCAAGGAAGGAGAATGATGATGCCATGATCAATAGATCATTGAGACAGTCAACTCAAATGGAAACAAACTCCTTGTTATAGTGAAAAATATTAGTGAGAGGATGCTTGAACTTAAGAATAAAAAAGATGAAAGAAAACCCAGATGATATTAGATAATTCAGAATATCCTCACTTCAAACACTGAGTTATTTCTGTTTCCTGTTCCAATAGCCCAGCTACTTCTCCTGTGTTTTTACTCTACTTTCTGCTATCTTAGACTTTTAAGAGAACTATTTGTAGTATCTGACAAGAAATTGCATTTTTAAATGCCTTTGAAAAAACTTCAACCTACTTAAGCAAGGTGAAGATGCCTAAAAACAGCTTAATAAAAACCAGTCATTTCAGAATCTCTGGTGATTATATGTTCAAATGCTATTAGAGTGTATCTTATTCAAGCAGAAAAGGAAGAAGTTGTTAGCACTGAAACTGCATAAAACACGCTAAAACTTCTCAACCTCTGGGAGGCTGGGAAAAATGGGAAGCCCAGACTTTTCCCATCAAAACAAAGAATGCAATATGTTGTTTTATTTTTGAAAGGAGAACAGAAGGGGAAGAGTATTTCCAATTACCTGTCCATCTCAGCTGGGCTGCCTAACTACTGATTTTGGTAAGCATCTTGTTAATGGCTTGCTTGACATGCGTGGTGGAGCTGCGTCGCCTCGTCTTGCCCTGCACCATCCTCCGGCGACGCACCTCTCGACACAACTCATAGAATATCTCCGTGATGTTCCCTTCTCCAGTGCAGGCAGAACACTCGTAAAAAGCACAGGCCAGTTCTGTGGCCAGCTTCTCTCCTTCCTCTGTGCTAACCTGCCTTGAGTGGTCCAAGTCAGCTTTGTTTCCAACCAAGATGAGAGTCACATTCTTGGGCTTCTTGATCTCATCTAGGATGTTCTTAAGTGGCAGCACTTCCTCAAAACTTCCTCGGTCAGTAATGTCGTAGACCAGCACAAAGCCTTCCCCCCATCGCATGTGCCCTTCCCTCTGAACGGCATCTTCCTGTTGGCAAAGAAAAATGGCCGTCAAGAGACCTGGAAATAATCAAAATATATGGATGCTGCTAACACTGACAGTAATCCATTAATGACTATTCTTTATATCCAAAGCCATTGAAATATCCTGGTACTCTAATTGTACAAACTTTCTAAATTAGTTTTAAATACTTATTCATCTCAACTATTTCAGAGAACTGAAGGTTTTCTAATTTAATAGATTTTAGCTAACTTTCTGCTTTTAATTTTTTCTTGCCATATCATTAAATCTGTAACCATAAGAACTAAAGAGAAATTGTAATCTTAGTTGAGTACATCACTTTTAAGAATTTTCGTTGCAATTAAGGAATTAGCAAATTTTTAACAGACAAGTAGCCCCATCCCACCTTTTAAGTATCAGAACTAGAGCCAAAATTTAGCAAGATGCCATTTTGGTTTATTTATTATTTTTTTGGTTTCTGTTTGTTTTAATTTTCTCTCTCTTCAGATTATAGACAATTAGCCTCCAGAAAAACTGACAAAGTATATAGAGAATCCAACTCTACGCTAAACGATTTGACTTTTTAATTTCTTTTCCTATCTCAGAGCTCTGAAAATGTCATGTAGTACCAGTGACAGAAACTCTTTTGAAGTGATTCTCAAAGTGTGTTATCACTCCTTCATAGGAGCATGTACGATTTGAAAAAGCATTGCTTTCCCTGGTTCAAATGACGTCTGGAGGCATAGACTTCCCTGCTGCCTCTTTCTTCAGAATCTGTGCTACCTGAAAGTTAGAGAATAAGTAGGTGGTGAAGAGATGGAAAAGCGGGTAATTCATTTCAAGAACATTTCTTGGTTTAAACGCTTTGATTCAAGTCTTTTTTGGGGTCACAGGTCATTGATAAAGTACCATGGAAACCTTCAGTTTTCTGTCATTCCAGTGGACATTTCTATACCTGGGAACTAAACCTGTCTATGAACCCTTTTGTAATCTCAGAAGTCACTGACTTAATGCCAAATATTACAAGAAAGATACCTAAAACAAAGTATTCTGAAATGAACAAACAAGCAAACAAACTTACATGTAGTCATGTAAGTTTAGAATACAACATATATTAAATCTCTTTCTTAAAGACTCACCTTACACATAAGCATAGTAGAGGCTCTGAGAATTCTTTCAGTAAAGACACCTGTTTAACTTCATTTGAGCATTTCAAAACACATTTGACCATGAAAACTTACTAATATCTTGCCGTGTCACAAAATATAGATGAGAGAGTCTAACCTAGATGCTATGTGAATATTGCAGTGTTTTCAAAACCGTATTGAAACACTGGACAGTTTACAAAAGGATGCATATACAGATATTTACAAATATGTTAACATGTAAAATGGCTGGTTAATTAGAGAAAAAGCTTTTAGGCATGCAAAAGTTAGTTGAAGAAAAGTGGCTTATTTTTGTTCATAGCATGGATTTCTCGTTTTTATTGGATCCAGAAAATATTTTAGCTGAACTCTTTATTTACCTGGCCAGCAGTATCTAGTATCTCCATGGAAACAACTTCATCATCAATGGTTGCTTGGTGTCGATAGGTTGATTCTAAGGGAATGAGCAAATAAAAAAGGCAAAAAGGTAAATAAATGCAACATTGAATTTGATCCTTAGAAGTAGAAAATGGGCGTGGAAGATGTATTCCTGATTTTGCAGCATAAGGAACTGTGCAGTGTAGGAAAGAGGATGGATGTGCAGAAATGTAGAATCATCATACTTAGCTCCTGGACACAACAAGTTCTAACATGGGAGCTCAGGACTTTCAGAGTACAGAATAGGGGGAATCATTTTGTGTCTTTTTTTCTCTCTCTCTTTTTTAATACAGAGTCTAGCTCTGTTGCATAGGCTGGAGTGCAGTTGTGCAATATTGGCTCACTGAAACCCAGGTTTCAAGCGATTCTCCTCCTTAGCCTCCCAAGTACCTGGGATTACAGGTGCCCACCATGACACCCAGCTAATTTTTGTATTTTTAGTGGAAACAGAGTTTCACTATGTTGGCTAGGTTGGTCCCAAACTCCTGACTTCAAGTAATCCACCCACCTTGGCCTCCCAAAATGTTGGGATTACAGGCCAGAGCCACTGTACCCAGTCCTATCCTTTCCTCTGAAGATTCCATTTTATTTTTCTGCAAGGCCAGCTCCCTAATGCTCTTTTCCTTGTATAATGAGACCTCTACAATGTAAATTGAGAAGGTGATTTTCACAAAATGCATTCTGCCTTGGTGCTTCTAAAAATCGTTTCTGGAAACCACTGTTTCTAACAAGATGACAGACAAGCAGAAACAAATTTCCTTCCAAACCTTAACTCTGGAAATATAACAGATACTACCAGGTGGTGAATTGTTCTTGCCAAATGAGGTAAAACTATGAGAAACTCTAGGGGTAGTAAAAGATTGTCGGATCCCAGTGTTGGGTGGTTGGTGACGAACAGTAATCCAAAGTAGAGGAGGGCTGGGCAGCATGGAGGGGAGATGGAACTATATGGAGTCCTCTTGCTCATGCTGCCTCTTCAAAGTAGAAAAATGTCAGCCACTTAGTACCAGCTGGAGGTTGGTGGATCAACAGCAGAGTGGTCAGCAAGCTACGTGAAGGGAAGAAGTTAACAGGTGCAAGAAGACTGGGTGGCCTGATTATGCCCCATCACATAAAATGGATATCATGGGTCAAAAATACGTGCGACTGATGTTTGTCTGTAGGAAAACTAGAACAAGAGAAATAAAGAACTGAGCGAATGACTGACTGACTTGATGAGAGTCAGGTTGAAGAACTCTCCCAGAAGTGTCAGTAAGTAGAAAGATGGAACATGGGAAAGTAAAATTTAATAAGAAGTGGATAATAGAGTAAGAAATCTTAGTACCCTTTATAAAATGAGCCTCAAAGGAGAGAAAATACAGAGTGGAAATTATTGAGGTTGTTATGATTGAGAATTTCCCAACATAAGAGAACAATGATAGATTTAAGATAAAAAAAACTAGCAGGAGACATGAGGAAAAAGTTCCATATCTAAATCTATTACAGCAAAATTTAAGGATATCAATGACAAAAAAAAGTCTAAAGACTGAGTGAGTAAAGCACATCACCTACAGAAAGATAGGACTCAGACTGACATAGGACTTTTTCTCAGTGAAACTGAATTTAAGACTTCCATCAAAACAGTAAAACTACATCAAAATCAATACAGTATTACAATTCTAGATGATTTTATCAGTATATCAGGATGAAGGGCGGGGAGTGGGGGAAGGCCAGGAGCCAGTTTGTGTGAACTAATGTACTTGTCTGACTCCAGAATATGATATAAGCTTTTAAGAAGCTAGAAAAAGTGAACTAAGTAGTTGATATATTAGAAGAGAAGAAGCAATAAATTCAAGACAACATAAGAAAAGAAATGAAAGATAAAACATCATGAAAAAGAAAACAAAACCAAAGCATGATATTTGAAAAGATGTAAAAAGAGGGCGGAATTGTAAAGATCTGACAACACTGCTAGTAAATTAAGAGACAGGCCGGGTGCGGTGGCTCACGCCTGTAATCCCAGCACTTTGGGAGGCCGAGGCGGGTGGATCACGAGGTCAAGAGATCGAGACCATCCTGGCCAACATGGTGAAACCCCGTCTCTACTGAAAATACAAAAATTAGCTGGGCATGGTGGCGCGTGCCTGTAATCCCAGCTACTCGGGAGGCTGAGGCAGGAGAATTGCCTGAACCCAGGCGGCGGAGGTTGCGGTGAGCCGAGATCGCTCCATTGCACTCCAGCCTGGGTAACAAGAGCAAAACTGCATCTCAAAAAAAAAAAAAAAAAATGAAGTTTATAGCAATAATTTCAAACTCATATACTCTGGGAGAAAAACTCACAGATTAATGCAACTAAAAATACAGCACTTATATAGATCAATAGTTATTAAATAAATTTAAATGCTAATTGTAGTTCTCTCCCTACACACACACAAAAAACTGTGCTAAGATAGTTTTATAGAATATTTATTTTGAACATTGAAAAAATTGTAATACACTAATAGAAAAAGTATTGATATCCAATTCCTTTTATGGGGAATTATGCTGATTCTAATAATAAATAGCATAAGAATAAAGAGAGGAAAACCAAAAATGAAAAGGAAAATTGTAGGCTCATTTTGTATTCGAATATATGTTTAAAAATTCTAAACAAAAGATTAATTGAATCCAACAGTGTAATGAGTATATCATGATCAAGTAGCATTTACTTCAGGAATACAAATAATGCTTAATTTAAAGCCTATCAGTGAAATTTGACACATTAAAGAACTAAAAGGGAAAACATAATAGAAAATGTTTTTTCTATAGCTTATTATTTATGATTTTATAAATGGTTCAGAAAACTAAGAATAGAAGGAGTTCCTTCACATGATAAAATTTATGTCAAAAATCCCACAGCATGCATCCAATAAATTTTAGACGTACTGCCTTTAAACTTAAAAACATAGAAAAATATATGCTATACAAACATTTAATCCAATATGGATTGCAAACTCTAGATGACACAATAAGAAACGAAAAAATAAATAAGAGATAGGAGGATAGGAAATGAACTTAAAAAAAATCATCAAGCTTACAGAATTTAAGGTCAACACAGTATCACTAGCTTTCTTTTATATCAGCCAAAGCCATATAGGAAAGATAAGAGTAAAAAGGAAACTACTCCCAATAATAGTAAAATAAATAATATTTACAAAGTATTAAAAACGAGCAAAATTCTTCAAAACTCTCCAAAAACAAAAATGAAAATTTTCTAAAATGGAAAATTTTAGAAATTTATAACAGAACATAAAGACTTGAATAAATAAGAAAATCATAGGAAAATGGAGAAACAACATTTTTTAAAACATATCAGTTTTCCCCAAAATGAATCCAGAATTTAATGCAATTCAAATGAAACATCCGCTGGAGTTTTTGAGAAGCTCCAGAAACTTATTTAAAATTATATAATACTATATAACATTACTCCAAACAGCCTGGGACTACTAATATCAGAATGTACAAATTTACTAAGGCCTTAAGAGTAGACTCATATTTATATAGGAACACAGTGTATGACTGAGGTGGCACCACAAATCACTAAGGAAATAATAAATGGTTCAATTAGTAGCATTTGGATTAGAACCAATAAGAAAGAACTGGCCACTAAATGCAAAAAAATAAAGTTGGGCTTCTAGGGCATATATTAAAATAGATCTGGAGTGATTAGCAATCTAAACTCATCTCCAGTTGAAGAGTGAAACCTAAAGTTAAAAAAATTAAAAGTAAGAAAATATAAAACCTCATGCACAGACCAAAAGAAGTGATATAAAAAATAAATAAGTTGACTACATTAAAATTAAGAACTTTGTACAATATTAAATAGGCTAAAGACTGGAGAAAATATTTGTGACGTCAAAAGAAAGAAGCTGATTAATATCTAAACTAGGAAAAATTTTAGAAGTTAAAAAGGTAAGTGAATAGGAAAGAAATATGGGCAAAGTATACAAAGAGGAAATTCACAGAGGAGGATGCCCAATTAGCAAAAGCACATATCAAATGATGTTCTACCTGCTTACTTACCAGAGAGAAGCTTATAAAATGACTTTATGACCATAAGACTGGAAAAATTATAAAGCTAGAAAATGTAATGCCTGACTAGGTTACAGGCAGCTTCCCTACAGCAGTAATGAGCGTGTAGACTGGTGCGTCATTCTCAGGAGCAATTCACTACTACTTGATGTGGGCATACCTTATGATTCAGCAACCTCCCTCTCAGGTACATGTACTAGAAGAAACCTGGCCCAGGGCCTCGAAGTGTACTGCCTGGTCCGGTAACATGCAGATCACCTAGGAACTTGTTAGAAATGCAAATTCTAAGGCTCTACCCCACACCTATCGGCAATCTGTGTTCTAACAAGTCCCGCAGGTGATAAGGGTGCATGCTAAAGTTTGAGAACCGCTGATTTAAAGTCACGTTTTCCCCAGTGATGTTAGCAGTAGTTCACATTAGAGGTAACTTAGGTGTTTGTCACTGGAGACATTAGTTAAATGTGGCATAGTAAAGAATACTGTGTAGAAAACTCGAAGTAAATGCAGAAAAATGCGTGGATCTTAAAAATACCACATTTAGTTATTACGATTAGAAATGTATGTATATATAAAATTTGGCCAGGCGCGGTAGCTCAGCCCTGTAATCCCAGCACTTTGGGAGGCCAAGGAGGGCAGATCATGAGGTCAAGATATCGAGACCATCCTGGCCAACATAGTGAAACCCCATCTCTACTAAAATACAAAATACAAAAGTTATCTGGGTGTGGTGGTGCGCGCCTGTAATCCCAGCTGGTCGGGAGGCTGAGGCAGGAGAATTGCTTGAACCCAGGAGGCAGAGGTTGCAGTGAGCTGAGATCATGCCACTGCACTCCAGCCTGGCACCTGGCAAAAGAGTGAGACTCTGTCTCAAAAAAAAAAAAAAAGTGTGTGTGTGTGTGTATGTATGTATACAATTTATATAAATTTAACATATATATACACAGAACACTATTTTTCCTAGATAAACATATAATAATAGCTATCCTATACTGCTTCTCTTTGAACAGTGTTCTCAATGTTTTACTTACGTTAACTCATTAATCCTCACAAATATCCAATGAAGTATATATTGCTATTAGCTCCGTTTTACAAGAGGAAACTGAGATGTAACGAGATTAAGCAACTTGCCCAAGGTCACACAGATAATAAATGATAGACGTGAGATTTGAGTCCAGGAAGACTAGGTTTGGAGTTCAGGCTTTTAAACACTATGCTTAGTTTCAAACACGTTAGTTAGTCTCTGAACTTACGGGAAAGAGGAGGGCCTTGGGTGTCAAAATAAGGGATGAAGGGGAAAAGAAAGTGAATAATATAAGTCTTCCCATACGCTAATAATAGCATGGCACCACGAAAAGGAGTAGTATGATTAACATAATGATTAACTCAATTATTTGTGTCCAAACTCCGCAAATCATTAACCCGTCAACCAACCCAATAAACTCAGAAGTTTCTGCTCTCACGGGGGTAGCCTGAAGTCAGTGCTTTTGCAATTAATTTTTCTATCTACCTCATGTTTTTGACTTTCATTTTGCAGTCCTTTTTATCACCACAGTTTTCTGTTACTTTACTGTAAATATAATCTGTCCAAAATATAAACTGTAGAATGCAGCTTCATTAGCCATAACCTTGCCTTCTACTTCCCTCAGCACTGTGCAGTGATCATTGCCCAGGCACAGCACATTGTTCAAGCATTTTCCAAAAGGTAAAATTTGAAAATTAGATTATGTTCAATATTTTAACATGTATATTTTATGTTTCTGTCATTCTCCTAGAATATGTAATCCATACATGGTGTATGCATAGTGATTTACAATTTCGGAATATTCCATCCCCCTACTCTTTCATGTTAAATGGGAGATTATAGTTTTGTATGATTTAATGCTTTAAAATACAATTTACAGAAGCCACTTGTCTCCAAGTGTTCTTTCAATGATCTTCTTTTTTCATCTTCAGTGTCCCCGTGTGAGGAAGACCAGCCCAGACGGCGTCACTCATGCTAGGGAGCTATGCCCTTTGGCTTCTCATGCCACTGCTCTTTACTGTCCTTTGTACTGATTTCCCTTTTAAAAAGACTGGCATCAGCCCTAGAGCCTGGAAGACAGAGTTCTGGGCTCTATTCCATTTCTTTGCACTACAAGTTGTCTGAAAGACAGGGACATTTTTCTCTGCGGCTTCCATGACAAATAGGATATGTATTTCAATCATAGAGTCCCACAGTGAGGGGGAAATGGAATATAATAAAAATTGCATGAAGTTGTGTGATTCTTTGGCTATTTGTTAACTGAAACAAAAAGGATAAAATGCAGGAAATGAGAGAATGTCTGCCCCAGACATAGCAGCGGGTGGTAGCAGTGATTTCGTCTAAGCTGAATACTGGTTTCATACCATTTTAAGTATTTTTTTTTCTGTAAGCTTCTCTCTCTCATTAAAAGCCCATTTGCTCTATGTGTAAAACAATGGAAGTATTGCCCCAAAAGGCGAAACGTTCTGCATCTATGTGCTAACTTTCCCAGAGTTAATTCTAAAAAAGGTACTCAGTAGTTTTTGAAATTAGACTCCACTATGCATCTTAACACACAAAAGAAAATGTGTATGTGTTTGTTTGGTGGATATTCTTCTGATTCTGTTCATATTAAACAAAAATGATAAATCGAGCCTTTTTTGTGAAATCTGGGGGGATGGTTATTTAGGAGATAGTTTCAAATGAGCCAAAATATTGTATATCGTAAGAAAAATATGAGTTTCCAAATGGAATGAGGCATTAAAAGTCATACTTGAATTTCACTGTATAAGAGTGGTATATAATTTAAAATCTGAACTCACTAGTACTTTAATAACTATAAGTGTAATTTACGTACTCTAAGAGGAGTTGACGCTTAAAGAGATGTTGCATTGGCCAGGCTTTTTACTGATTTAGCTTTTTCTTTTTACAAATTTCAACATGTTGGTATGGACACTTAGCCAGCACAGTAACAAGAGCAATTAGTAATGTTGATTTATGCTAGAATGGAAATTGTACCGAGTTGAGCTCTATTGCTAGTCTAATCACAATTGGCCATGTCATTTTGATTAAATTTGCTTCTTTGTACCTGTTTCCTTATTTGCCAAATGACAGTCTCCAAGTTCCTTGAGGTGCCAGTGTTAAATAATTAAATAATTCTATGAGTCGGCTAAGCACTTCTGCTTTAGAATCTAGTGAAGATAATTTGTTCTGAGTGTATCCATTTGCGTATGAACCATTCCAAGCAGCAGGAGGTGTTAAGGCAGGCGAGAAGAACCAGACACAGAACCAAAGAACTAGTGGGTCTAACATCTCCCGATTACCATCCTCGCTCCTATCGGAGCCTTTTCTAAGCAAATTGAAGCAGTGACTCCAACGTACCAGTCGCAGTAGTGATAGAGGCTGAAATACAGTCTCTCTCTTCCTCTCCAAATGCCTCCAGCACACACACACACACACACACACACACACACACACACACACACACACACACAGTTACAGGCACACACATTCTAAGCCTTTATCTGTATTCTCCGCTGTGGTAAGAATTCTTCAGGGTAATATGACCCTTGGAGGCAGGAATTCACTTCTTGGTTGGGATCCAATCAGAACATGGACCTTGTTCCACAGCCCAGTCATTGCTGCCACCACCGTCACGGGGTTTTCACGGTTAGATCGTCCACTCCCACATCTTATGGGCTTCAGTGGTGGTTTTCAAATGCGGTTCGCAGACATCCGTGTGTGGCCACCCACAAAGATTTCACTGATCAACAGTGAAATAAGAAAAATTAAACTAAAACTAAAATTGTTCAATGTAAGCAACTGATTTTTTTTTTTACATTATATCCTTCAAAAACACTTAGATGTTAAAGCAACTTCTTTCTTTTATAAAGCGCAAGTGGAGCGTAGGTTAGCTCCCTCTCACTTTTCTTCCCTTGTCAGCATCCCTAATGAAATTCTCAGGATAGGATTTCTCCATAAAAAAACAAAAGTGAAAAACAAACAAAAAAAAAAACTGGGTCTGAATTCGGAAGGTTTAGGACTCAATTGCTACTATAGTAGTAAGCATTTTCTTCATTGAATTATTTCAAAGCAGTAAACACTCTAATTGTGTTATGTAGTATAGTCAGAGTTTTCAGCTTCTTGGGCAGTGACAATTCTGTTCCAGGTTGAAAAACTGCCTCATGTTTCTGAGGAAGGCATTAACTTCAGAATTTAGGACTGCTTTTTTTTTTTTTTTTTTTTTTGTATATAAGCCACCTGGCTTTTTAAGGTAGTTATCTCTTTTGGTGGCGGTTTTGAAACTTTTAGTTAAAGTAGCCAATGTGGTTTTATGGTTTGGATCTGTGTCTCCACCCAGATCTCATGTTCATTTGTTATCCCTGATGTTGGAGGTGGGGCCTGGTGAGAGGTGATGGGATCGTGGGGTGATTTTTCATGGTTTCACACCATCCCCTGTCGTGATGTCATTACAATGGTAAGTTCTAGTGAGTGAGATCTGTTTCCTTTTTTTTTTTTTTTTTTTTTAGATGGACTCTCACTCTGTCACCAGGCTGGAGTGTGATGGCATGATCTGGGCTCACTGCAACCTCCACCTCCTGGGTTTAAGCAATTCTCCTGCCTCAGCCTCCTGCGTAACTGGGATTACAGGCACATGCCGCCATGCCCAGCTAATTTCTGTATTTTTAGTAGAGATGGGGTTTCACCATGTTGGCCAGGATGGTCTTGATCTCCTGCCTTCGTGATCCACCCACTTCAGCCTCCCAAAGTGCTGGGATTGCAGGCATGAGCCACTGTGCCCGGCCAAGATCTGGTTGTTTTAAAGTGTGTGACGTGCCCCCCACATCACGGTCCTGCCATGTAAGATGCCTGCTCCCACTTTCCATTCTGCCACAAGTAAAAGCTCCTTGAGGCCTCCCCAGAAGCAAAGCTGCCATACTTCCTGTATAGCCTGCAGAACCAGGAGCCAGTTAAACCTCTTTTCTTTATAAATTACTCAGTCTCAGGTATTTCTTTATAGCATTATGAGAATGGACTAATACAGTAGCCATGTATTCAACAAAGAATCCTGTCTTCCGTAAGGTAGCATGAAGTTAAACTCAGTAAATGCCAATTTCCCTTGAATCAAATGGATTGAGAACCCCTCTACGCTGGAACGAAAGTGACCTCTTGCACACATGCACATACACACAAATCCAGCCTCCAGTGTGAGAGAATTAATGAAGCCCTCACCTGGGAGTGAGTCATATGTCCATCACTCCTGAAGTCTGGTGAAAATGCTTGTTGCTTAGCAGCTGCCAACCTCTTTGAGCAGTAATGTAGAAGGTCACTAGTAAAGTTTCATTATTCTTACTGAAGGAAGCCTGCGCTACACACAACTGATGCAGGCAGATTACTATTAATAGCAGTTGTTTCTCAGAATAAATAAGACAAAAAGGAAAATGGTTCAACTAAGACTAGTAAAGAATAATAAGATTAGGTACTGGAAGGCATTCAGAGAGAGTACATTTTATGAGATCATATTTTATAAGCTTCATCTTTCATTTAGATATATGGATATAGAAATAAAATTTTTATTTTTAAAAATTAAACTCCCATAAATTATTAATATTCTCAGATAATCTCTGTAAAGCTTATGTAAGTAATAAAAATATAAGAGCAGAGTAAGTATTCACTTTGGTGGGTGAAATAATAAAGAATTTTTTTTAATCAGGTACATTTTTAGATCCAAATATATCATCTTAAAATTAGTGTGGCTACATTTAAAAATATACTGAAAAATTTGGATGTGAAAAAAATCTAACCTATTTAAAAGCAAACACAGAAGAACAAATGATAAATGTAGGAACATGCTATTCTCCTAGATTAAAAGATGGAATAACAAAAGATATGAATCTCCTCCAAGTAATTTATAGATCTAGTATAATTCCTATCAAAATCATGTCATATTATTACAGAGTTTCTAAACTTGATCTGAAACATCAATTGGACAGAGTAGCCAAAATAACTTTGTAAAAAAAGTAAGGAGGGAAGACTTTCTTTACAAAGTATCAAAGTGTTCTGTACAGCATACGATTATCAAAATAGTGTGCTGCTTCTGGTTGGTGTGAAAAGCAAATCTAGAATGGTGTCCTGGTGTAAACAATTCAACATATGAAAAGATTGCATTTGAAGCAGTGGAGAAAGGTAGAGAGAATTTAACAAATCACAGGAAGAAAACTGGTCAATGATTTGGACAAAAAATGTTGGATTTTCACCTTGTACTTCTTACTAAAATAAATTTCAGAGATGTTAAATAGTCAAATGCTGTGTAAACGTAGTCCCTTCCTCACCGTTTTCCTTCATAGCACTTGTCACTGTCTCATATATATTTATTTGTTTATTGATTCTTCTCTCTTCCCTGGACTGTTGCACTCAAAAAAGCCAAGGCTTTCTCTTTCTGTGTATTGATTTATCCTTAGCACCCAGAATGCTTTGACACACAGGAGACACTTGATAAATATTTGTAGAATGAATGAACAAAAACAATGAAAGAACTCTTGAGCATCAAAATATGTAGAGTAAAAGCTGTTAAGAACATAACGACATTGACGGGAAGAGAGTAGTAACTGAAGATTTCAAACCATGGTGTTGTCACATGGGTAACTGATTTTTTTTAAGATGGCAATCAACGCAGGCAAAAGAACAATGTTTTCTTAATGCAAGTGCAAGATGCAGGTAACCTGTGTGTACAATGATAAATAGACTACAGCATGGGTGACATAACAGCAAACCTCAGGGAGTCATTCCGTCTCCAGTTACGTTGCCCAGAGCAAAACTCTCTTGAGTGCCTCCAAAGAAGCTGGTTGTAACACTGTTTCTAATGGCAAGATTTTAAACGGCATAAATGCCCATCATTAGGGTAATAAGATACATACAATTTTGAATATTCATAGGAGGGACACTTCATGTCAGATAAAATGGATGAACTCATTTTGTATTGGTCAGAGTGGATGGACATTAAAAGCGTAGTGGGTAAATAAGGAAAAGGCCTAACTGTAAATCATGCATGATACTGATTTATGATAATTTTTCAAAGCAATTATCTATGTTGCTTATGAATATTTAAATAAATGTTAAAATATAAAAATAAATGGATTTTTAAAAAAATCTTGCTCCCTTTTGAATTGAAAATCTTGGATTGACAAAGAAACAAAACAAAGAATTTTTTTAAAAAACCGGGATGAGTGTTTGCCTGCATTTCATACATTATTGCTGCTTTTAAGATCTACGGACATCATATTTTGCTGCTCCTTCTCTCCTTCTCTCTTCATAACAGACTTTAGTCAGATGTATTGGAGAGGAGAAAAGATGGAAATGTATTTAATTTTTCCCTAAAATTCGTATTCAGTTTTATTTTTCTGTTACTCTTCTCAGGATGCCATTCTATTACGCGCCAAATTTTGCATGTCCATTTCATCCTCTTTCTCCCATTAGAAAGATACTGCATTTTTCTGACGTGAGGGCAGCGTGTTGTTCCCATTTCCTTCCTTCGTGACTGAAGCTTGACCTAATTTCTTGGTCTATGTATTAACATCCTGTAAGGTTCTAAGCACAGACAGCATGAAACACTCATCTAACTTCATAGAGGGCTTCTTTGCATGATTTGAAAAGCACTTCCAAATCAACTAAAAGGAGCTAAAAAATGTTGCAACAGAAAATGTTTTTTTTTTCCTTTGGGGCCATAAACTTTGATTGAGGAGGAGAAGGAAACAAAATTTGACCTACCAAGAGTGGGATCATATTCCCAGATGAACCGTTTTGTCAGAAATCTCACTACAAGAGCTGTGGAAGGAAAGAGCAACATTTCAGTACACAATTTGTTAATTTGCTTAGCATGCCTGTCTTTTTAAGGAAAGCAAAATATTTCATACGACCCTATACATGCTTTATATTTCCTTGCTATAAAACCCTCATACATTTTTAATGTTTATTCAAGTAATTTTCCAATTTTATATTATGGCTTAAAAACTGTTGTAATATTTTAATGGGTTTATTTTGCATTAGTCAACAATTAGATTTATTGCTTTAGTCATAAGGTTAAAAACAAAACTGTAATGTGAAAACGCTCATATATAAACTTTTCAGCAAAATGATGAATTCAGATATAAGGGTCACAATACAGGTATCCGAAGTTTGAATATTGATACGGATTGGGAAAGGCAAGTTTAAAATGTGGTAATTTGTAGTGTAATGAAAGATCACTAGCAGGTAATTTGCATTTTAAAAAAGTAAATATTAAAAATTAAGGATTTTTATTAGCGATCCATTAAAACTCATCCAAAGTCACACTGAGAGAATGCAGTCAGAGTCAGGTTCTGGAAATGTGCCACGTGCTTTCTGCATCATCGTCTCAATCTTCACTTCATCTTTATGAGGCAGGCACTGTGATAATTCCCATTTTTCAGATTAGAAAACTGAGGCTCTGAGGGGTTAACTCATTTAACTAAACTTATCTAGTTAGTTAGTGTGCTGGTAAGGATTTGAATCTGGGGAGTCTGTAACTAATCCATTGTACCAAACTGAATTAAGTCGTAGGCCATCTGGATATTTAACTGGAAGATGAGTTGGAGAAAAGTGCTCAAATATGTGGACTTTATTGTCCTTGTAAATTGATGAGACATATACCAAACATTTTAATTGTAGTATAGTTGAAAACAGTAGTTTTAAATTAAGAGAGAAAAAAAAATGTGGAGGGGATGTCACTCGCACTTAAAAAATGGAATGAAAGCGTTGGATCCTTTTCCTGAAAAAATATACGTACACACAATTTGGCATATGATTTAGCAGGCTCGTGAGCCTTCCATAGACCCTTGATGGTCTCCCTGGGATCCCACTGACCTTAATGAAAGAATCATTGTCTACACATTTTACAGTTTCAAAATACCCATTAGTGTATTTTTATTTTTACTGGAATGCCCTGAATGTAGGAGTCAAAAGACAATCCTTGGAGAAATAAAACTAGTTAATGGAAGGTCACGGTCAGTCTTTGCCGATTTTCACTTTTAGGAACAACAAAGGCATAACCTCCTCCTGTAAAGTCTCATATGAGAGATGGTAGTGAAAACTGCAGCAAGGGCTTTGCAAAACAGACCACAACGTGGCTTCCTGACTGGGGGCTGGAGATGGAAAGTAGCAATGTTCTTTGTAATTACAGAGTGTGAGGCTGAATTCGAGCCAAAATATTTGCCGTGCCTAAAGTAGCAAGGTCACCGACCCTGTAATACTTCCCACAGTGACTGTACTTGTGGTCTTATCTGCAGTCTTCCGAGTCTGTCACTGTTCACTCTCTTGAGATTGAGATTTATTTTTATGTGCAGGATGCAGTAAGCAGCAGACATGTTTTTCTTTTTTACAATTAGCAACATTCATAAACATAACAGTTTGTGGGATTTAAAGAGTTCCATCTTTTGTTAGACTATGTAGGTTTTTTTGCTTTTTCTTCTGAGACGGAGTCTCGCTCTGTGGCCAGGCTGGAGTGGAGTGGCGCAATCTTTGCTTACTGCAATCTTCGCCTCCTGGGTTCAAGTAATTTTCCTGCCTCAGCCTCCGCGGTAGCTGGGATTACAGGAGCGTGTCCCCACACTCAGCTAATTTTTGTAATTTTAGTAGAGATGAGGTTTCACCATGTTGGCCTTAATCTCCTGACCTTGTGATCTACCTGCCTCAGATTTCCAAAGTGCTGGGCTTAACAAGCCTGAGCCACTGTGTCCGGCCAGACTACGTAGTTTTAGCACTAAATGCCACAACCTAGAAAAACTAATTATCTGTCATCATTAAAAAATGAGTTTAACTTTTCACATAAGTGAAGTTTATACATAGTTCTTCAATTTCGAAACCATTTTAATTTGAATCGTTTCTTAAAATCTTTAAAAAATGTAGTAGACACTTCATCAGCTTTCCAAACCAAGTATACTGAACATAATTGAATCATTTGTAAATGCCTGGATCTCAGTTAAGAACCTTGGTTAGTGCCTGTGCAGTTATGTAGCAATATTTTCTGAAGCTGTAGAGTGCATGAGGCAAAACAATGCTAGAGTGCTAGAGTTTTTGAGTGTATATGTATGTGAATATTCAAAAACTCAAAAAAGTTATATATTAACTTATATAAATAATATTCAAAACAGTTGTATAATTTATTAAATTTAAATAATAAATGTATATTCAAAACAATTATTTAATTTATTAAATTGAAATAATTTTTATCCAAAACTTATGTAATACATTAAATAAATTTATTAAACTATTAACAAATTAATAAATTATTTTAAAGATAATTTAAAATGGATACTATAAACATTGACCTAATTTCCTTTTGACTCCCTGCCCTCTCCATCTCAATATCTTGAGCACAGTTTGTCTTTTGAAGTAAAATGACGTTATTGATTATCTTTACTACTACTAGAGTCTGATTTAAGGCCTTGTTTCTCCAGAAGTTTTAAGTTTCGATATATTTGATTGATAGTTACTGTTGAGTCTCTGCCTTCTGAAATATTTTATTTTCTTCCCATTGCCCTGACACCCATACCTTTCCACTAAACAAGCCAAGCATGTCCAATGGCTAATTTAGGGAAGAATATTTTCCTCCTTTTGCCTAATTTACAACCTACTTGGCTAATTCTTCATCATCTGAGTTCTGTTTAGTATTACTGGTACAATGAATTTCATGGTTATTAATGAAAGTTGGTTTCTAACAAAATGGAAAATTCAGTAAGAATAATTTAATCCAAGAAAATATTTTTAAAAGTCACTTAATGTAATGATTCAGTGGCACAATACTCCATGAGTAAGAGCTAAAAGGTAAAACTGTTAAATTAAAATAGTCATGTTATTTCTAAAAATTAACCAATTTATGCTACTTACTCAAAATAATTCCTGACATCATTATCAAGATGTGGGCATCAGAAGTGCCAGATCAGAATAATATTTTAAAATGAAAATTAGTTAGGTATGATCTGTACAACAAATCAGTTTCAGCAAGAAATAAATTCTTCAAGGTAAATTAAAACTAACACACATGCTATTCCTTATTTGAGAGTCATATTCAAGAGCAATTCAGGCAAAACTTTCAAATGTTACCTTTCAGTATCATACATGAAAACTATGTCATTACTTTTCTTTATAGAATTCATAAAGTAACTTGACTAACAATGTATATAACGCAATTTTTTCTAAGCTACTTAAGTATACGTAACCTCCTAAACAGTTGTGATTGTTGTTCTTTTCTATAGGTCTCCAGGTATACAGCTATTGCTATATAACAAATGCACCCCCAAAACTCTGTAGCATACAGTAAGTATTTATTATGGAAAAAGTTGGAAAAATTTTTCCAGCTGGAAAAATTATTATATATTTATGGGACTGGGGTGAGTTGATTGCTTTGGAAAAATGTAACTAAAAGTGTTTAAAATGGCCATGACGGATTTTTTTTTAAGTTAGGAAAAACATTTCTGCTCCAATTAAAAGTGCTTCAAGGAATACTACTCATCACCTGCACATCATGAATACCTTTTGAATTTTATCTATAATCCTGGTAACACACCCCAAAAAGACTCTTGATTTAATATATTCTCTACAACAGTGCAACAGTCATATAATAATGAAAAGTTACTATGGATGTATATTAAGTGTTTTATATCATTTTCTTTCTGTAACCTGCAGTACCTTCACGAAAAATACATAGTTACTTTTAAGCTGTAGAATCAGGTATCTTTAAAATACTTTTTAATGGACTTCTACAAGAGTTTGCCAAGTTTGGGACAATTCTGTCACAAAGAGTTTTGAATGTTTAGTGAAAAACAATAATTTGTGTTATATAAAGAGAAGGCAACTGTCACAAGAACAGAAAATCAAACAGTGCATGTTCTCACTCATAGGTGGATGTTGAATAATGAAAACACATGGACACAGGGAGGGGAGCATCACACACTGCAGTCTGTTGAGGGGCACTAAGGGAGGGACAGCCAGGGGTGTGGGGTTGGGGAGGGATAACATGGGGAGAAATGCCAGATATAGGTGATGGGGAGGAAGGCAGCAAACCACATTGCCATGTATGTACCCATGCAACAATCCTGCATGTCCTGCACATGTACCCCAAAACCTAAAATGCAATAAAATATATATATAAGGATATATACACATATATGTGTGTATATATATAAAGATAAGGCAAATGTGGATAATACTAGCACAACTTGAGTCCATTATGAGTTGTGATATGTGTATTTAACACTTGTTATCTGAATTATTTTTCCATGATGATTTATAACCAAAGAATTAGAAATGTTAAAGCTTAAAAACTACATGAAGAAATTATTATAAACTTATGTAGTATCCTAAGTATGAAACTTTTCAAAGTTGGGATACCTCCAGGAGATAGAGTAGCTCTCTTCATTTCTCCTCCTTTTTCATTTCGTTATAGTACTTACAGTATAGCTACTTGACCTTACCTTGACCAGCAAAAATCAGGAGGCAATGAAGTACATTACCAAGCCCACAAGGGTTGTAGTATCAACACTAAATTGCTTCCGGTTTGACTTTTATGATCTGTAGTTAAAATGTCAAAATGAATAAAGCAAGTGTTTAAAAAATACTGGAAAAGAGAACAGAGGATTTAATACAACGTGGGAACTGTTTTCTCATTTCATTAAGCAAGACCTCAATTTAAATAATGTCATAAAAGTTATAATGGGAAAAAGTTTAAAAGTAATGCAGTGGTGTTATTATCCACATTCGTTTAGTGTGAGCACTACTAGGTTAGATATTGTGGTAAATATCCACCCGTGTATCTTTACTCTTCGGTTCCTTATAGTGTGGAACATATGGATATGGAAATGAATACAATGTATGTATATTGATGAAGAAACTGAAGCTCAAGTTGTTTGCATTTCTTCCGAAGATGTGGGCCTGCTCTCTTCCAGTCTCAGGATCTACACTTTTTACAGCTGAGGGCTTTGCTACCAGGGAGCTTAAGAGTCTTACTGGTGTATTCCCCTATTGTTTAAACCCTTAATTGGAAAAATTCCATGGAGAATGTTGTATATACCTTAATGTACATACATTTTTACACAAACATTCTTCCATTTGAAAAAAATGCATGAGATTTCTTCTTCCTTAGTGGGGAAAATATCCATGACCGGAAACCATGGCAACACAGAAAGAAAACATGGATTTCGAGAAGCAAGAAGAAACTTTTAGATAAATAAAAGTTCTGTTTTTCTCTTGAAAAGGTCGTTAAGGATGCTGCAGATGAGGAAAACCGGAATCTGAAGATGTAGGCGATGAAGGAGTATGCGCAAAGCAATGTTTCCTTACGCGCATCCTCAGTCCCTAACAACACAAATTAGCATATTGGGAACCATGTAAGGCAGTGAGGAAGTCAGCGACGAAACTGAGCTATGGTTCCTATTCATAAAGTGTGGAAAGTTTGCGCCTCTGCCTGTCCCGGGAAAAGCATAAAGACATGTGCGTAATTTTGAATATGATCCAATCGAAGTCCTGTTAGATACCTGGGATTGCCATTGCAAGGACTGGGTAAAAAGGAACCCAAATTGAGGTGAGCTGATCTCACTTGGGTGCCTCGCAGGGAGCGACATTTGTGTTTTCCAGAAAAACTCTAGTAGATAAAATAGAAGTGATGTGTATGATGTGTCAGCCTTGGAAAGGCTGGTGTTCCAGCTTAGGGAAAACAACTAGGGACAACAACGCAGTGGGTCTCCCTAAATAAGAGGAATTCAGCTCCACCTTCTTCCCTCCCTCACCAGCAGCTCAGGCAATCTTCTGTCAAATCAAGCCTCCAAATCGCATTTTCCATTTCCCGGTCCCCTGTCCAGCACGTTTGGTTCTTCATACCTTGTTCCTGGGTCTTCCTTTGATCACCAGCCCTCAAGTCCATGTCCCGTTTTAAGCAGTCCTTCCTTTCTTTTCTGTGGCTGTTCTGGCCTCTCCAAGAGACATGGGCCACCGTGCCTCAGATGGAGGTGTGAAGTATGAGATCTCAGCACAGAGTGAGACCTGGCCTAGAAAGCCACATGGGGATTATGACAGCTTGTTGAAGCTTCATCTTCACAGCTGGTGGTGATGGCTGAGACCGAGATTATGCCAGTTTGGAGTATTGGAGCCCTTAGTCAAAGGGGTTGAAAAACTATTTCTGAACTGAGGAGCTGTCCTGGAAGGGAATGGAAATGAGCTGGACTGGAAATAAGATATATTAAAAAAAAAAAAAAAAAAAAAAAAAAAACCACAGAAAATTGTGTGACTTGAAATGCCTAATCTTAAAAAAGAGGCTCAGAGCAAAGATGTGTGCACAGGAACTAGATTTCTGATGTATTTGCTGATAATTGAATGCAATGATTTTCAAATGCTTATCCATTTTGATCTCCTATCAAATCTTCCTCTCTTTCTCCACTTATGTGATTTTCACACACATTCATTTAGTCAATAAATATGTGCAAAGCACCAAAGAAAACAAGACTGAAAGAATGCCGTTGGCAAGATATTAGAAATGACTTTATATTGAAGCTGAGCTATGAGCTGAGTCTTAGAAGATTGAAGCTCACTATTTTAGGAAGAGCATTTCAAGCAGAGTTGTGTTGGTGGTCAGGTAATGAGGTTCCTTAGAGCCCAGACTATGAAAAAGCTCATATGCCACATTAAGGAGCTCGGGTTTTAGGAAGCTTTTGAACATACAGGAGTTCTGAGTACGAGAATGGCTCCATTTGATTTGGTCATCTTGGGGACTGTTCATTGATTAGAGGGGGAGAGTGAGGGAGAGAGATTAGTGCAAAGACTCCATACGAAAGAAAAGTCTGGAGGTAGCATTATTACCTGAGGCAGAATATATGGGGAAACAAATTAAAAATGATGTTGGATTTAACATTAATGAAAACCTCGTGTAGAGAATTACCATCCATCCATTCATCCATCCGTTATTCTGTCATTCATCTGCCTATCTATCAATCATACATACAGAATTCTTGAATGTCTACCATACCCCAGGTACTGTGCTAGGCACTGTCCCATAAGCAGTGGGCATCAAAGCCTGAAGTTAGAGGGAGTGATCCTTGCCAGAGTGCCACCTTCTAGTGGGTGGTGGTATGTAGTGGGCATTGTTAAGATGTTCCAGGTGGACAGTTTAAGTAGAAGAGGACTTAACTAAGAATTCCATTTTCAAATCCATCTCATGGTGGCCTCTCTTGCTTTTTATGTTCTCCTCCATCTAAACTCCTCAAATGTTTCAGCTAAACTAGAAAAGTTAACAGATGAAGCTAGAGGACAAATATCTCTTCATATAGTGATTGTTTCTGAAGGAGCCCTCTCCCTTACCCCTTATTTCACCTGCCCCCTTTTTCTAATCCCTGTGAAGGTCAAAATTAATTGACATTGAAAAAAAAGGAACCATTTGGCTTTACAAAAATAAGATTGAGCAATTTAATGGAAATTTAAAATGAATGCTATATAAAATGCATGCTTTATAATGCCAGAAGTTAAAATGAGAAGTCAAGTAGTTCCAGATGGGGGTCTAGGGATTGCTTTTAAGTTACTGTGTTTGCTTAAGCCTGAAAATTTTTACTTGTATTGCATTCTCACAAAAATATTGCTGAGAACATGTCAGTTCTCTCTACAAAGCATTTCTCAAGGCGAAGTGGTGTAATCTCCAAGAATTATTAGGGAAACACTTTTGTTTTTGAAAATCGAGCCTGGGAGTCTAGCTTCAGTGCATCTCTGGTTCTGAAAATTGACTTTCTTTTTTTTAACTTGGGAATGGTAAGGTAAAGGTTAATTTGATCCTGGTGGTTTGGTTTTAGGCTGACACATGATGAGAAGAAAAATGACAGAATCATTGCTTTTAATTCCTGAAATGTTTGATAAGCAGTAGAGATATTGGAATGCTTAAAAAGAATGCAAAATCAAGAAAAATGTTAATTTTCTATAAAAAAAACGTATAATTGAATGACAGTATTTTCTTGAAGAATCTAAATTAAAAGTAAAAACAAGTGAAAATAAATTTGGAACATGGTATTCGACTGATTTGATTTTATCTTTTTGTTTTTGTCTTGAAGGTTAATAAATCAAAAGCTATGGGTTTTGGGTCCAAGATTTCAAACCAGTTTTATATAAGTTGATAAATATTATGTATATTAATTTAAAAAGTGGTGATTAAGAAATAACTAAATTTCCCAAGCCAGTGCTTTTAATTTAAGAACTTATATTTCGTACCAAAGCATCATGCTAAACAGAATTATTTGTAACGTATTATGCATTTTGTTAAGTTGTTAAGGGATTTGGATATAAAACTTAGATTTTTAATTTTGGCCTTTTTTTTTTGAAAAAGAAACACATATGGTGTTAATATCTAAATTTTTTTCCTACATTTATATTACTAGGCCACATAAGACATTGACAACTGAAAACATTTGGACTTTATTGTGGGCGTAAAAGTGACTCAGGATGACTAAGTATCCCAGAGAAGCAGAGGACTATCTGGCATAATCCTCACTGGGTGATCTCCTTTATACAGATCTGAGAATCTTTTTTTTTTTTTTGAGATGGAGTTTCGCTCTTGTTACCCAGGCTGGAGTGCAATGGCGTGATCTCGGCTCACCGCAACCTCCGCCTCCTGGGTTCAGGCAATTCTCCTGCCTCAGCCTCCTGAGTAGCTGGGATTACAGG
>CAUYOR010053473.1:0-23975 GCA_963573925.1 Callimico goeldii | reverse complement strand
GTAACAAGAGCGAAACTCTGTCTCAAAAAAAAAAAAAAAAAAAAGGGATTGATAGAAAAAATGCTGCACACCTACAGCTGTCTGATCTTTGACAAAGCTGACAAAAACAGGCAATCAGGAAAGGACTGCTTGTGCATTGATGGTGCTGGGATAATGGGCGAGCCATATGCAGAAGACTAAAGCTGGACGCTTTCCCTACACCATGTACAAAAATCAACGCGAGATGGATTAAAGACTTAAATGTAAAACCTAAAACTACAAAAACCTTGGAGGATAACCTCGGAAATACCATTCTGGACATAGAACCTGACAAAGATTTCTTGACGAAGACATCAAAGGCAATTGCAACCATATCAGCTCATTCTCAAGTGGCTATGAAGAAATACCAAAGACTAGATAATATAAATATAAAGAAAAGAGGTTTAATTGACTCACAGAGCTACATGGCTGGGGAGGCCTCAGGAAACTTACCATCGTGGCAGAAAGCACCTCTTCGCAGAGCTGCAGGAGAGAAACTGAGTGGCAGTAGGGGAAAGGCTAGGCGCTTATAAAACCATCAGATCCCATGAGAACTCACTGACTATCACGAGAAAAGCGTGGAGGAAACCACCCCATGATTCAAGTACCTCCACCTGGTCCTGCCTCTGACACGTGACGATGATTATAATTCCAGGTGAGATTTGGGTGGGGACACAGCCAAACCATATCGGTAACAGCAAAAATTGATAAACAGTATATAATTAAACTAAAGAGCTTCTGCACAACAAAGAACCCATCAATAGAGTAAACAGACAACCTAGAGAAAATATTTGCAAACTATGCATTCAACAGAGGTCTCATATCCAGAATCTATAAGGAACTTACATTTACAAGCAAAAAACAACTTTATTAAAAAGCGGGCAAAAGACATGAGCAGGCACTTTTAAAAAGAAGACATACATGTGGCAACAACCATATGAAGAAATGCTCAACATCACTAATCATTAGAGAAATGCAAATCAAAACCACCGCAGGATAACAGCTCACACCAGTCAAAAAGGCTGTAATTAAAAAGAAAAAAAATAAAAGATCTCTCTGAGGTTGCAGAGAGAAGGGAATCTTATACACTGTAATGGGAGTGTAAATTAGTCCATTTATTGTGGAAAGCAGTGTGGTGATTTGCCAAAGAGTTAAAAATGGAATCACCATTCACCCTGGTAATCTCATTATTGTGTATAAACCTAAACAAATAGAAATCATTCTATCATAAAGACACGGGCACATGTATGTTCATTGCAGCACTATTCACAATAGCAAAGACATGGAGTCCACCTAAATGCCTATCAATGGCAGACTGGATTAAGAAAATGTGGTACATATACAACGTGAAATACTATGCAGCTATAAAAAAGAATGAGATCATGGCCTTTCCAGCAACATGGATGAAGCTAGAGGCTGTAAGCCTAAGTGAACTAACACAGGAACAGAAAACCAAATACCACATGTTCTCACTTACAAATGGGGGCTAAACAAGGAGAAAACATGGGTACTAGGAGGGGACAACATACACTGGGACCCCCTTGAGGGTGGAGGGTGGGAGGAGGGAGAGGAGCAGGAAATGTGTCTATTAGGTACTTGGCTTACTACCAGGGCGACAAAATTATCTGTGCCCCAAACCCCAGTGACACACAGTTTACCTGTATAACAAACCTGCATGGCTGGGTGCAATGGCTCACGCCTGTAATCCTGGCACTTTGGGAGGCCAAGGTGGGCGGACCACCTGAGGTCAGGAGTTCGAGACCACCCTCAATGGTCAAGGTGGTAAAACCCATCTCTACTAAAAATACAAAAATTAGCCGGGTGTGGTGGCACACATCTGTAGTCCCAGCTACTTGGGAGGCTGAGGCAGGAGAATTGCTTGAACCCGGGAGGCAGAGGTTGTAGTGAGCTGAGATCGCACCACTGGACTCCAGCCTGGGCGACAGCGTGAGACTCCATCTCAAAAACAAACAAACAAACAACAAAAAACCAAAACAACGCACCTGCACACGCACCCCTGAACCCAAAATAAAAGTTAAAAAAAGTGATTTGTGTATGATCTAGAAAACTGAAGCCTCTGCCTAAGCTCCACCCCCTCTCCCACTGCCCTGGCCCTTACTCCTTCTCACACTTTTGTGAGATCGGGTGTAGAGGACAGGTAATTTATTTATTTCTTTTTTCTTTTTTCTTGTAGGTCCCTGTTTTGTCTCTGCCTGGGCCGGCCTGTCTGGGGACAGTGTTCTAGGGTCACGTGCACATCCTGCCTCCGGGCAGCTGCCTGACATAGGCCCCCACAAGAGCAGGGAAGATGAGCAGACGCATTCCATGATGGCTGGGTGAAGAGGCGGGCAGTGGGGTGAGCTGGGTGAAAACCAAAGGTTCCCGCCCGGCCCTTTCCTGGCTGCGTGCTGTGGGGCTGGACTCCCCCTCTCTGAGTCTCAGTTTCCTGTTTCTTTCTTTTTTAAAAAAAAAAAAAAACAGAAAGAAAGGAAGAAAAAGAAAAAAGAGAGAAAGAAAAAAAAAAAGAAGAATGAAAGAGAGAAAGAGGAAGAGAAAGAGGGAGAGAGAACTGGAATCTTGCTCTATTGCCCAGGCTAGAATGCAGTCTAAAAATGTATATTGAAAACCTCTTTTATGCCAATAAATGTGCTTAACAATGGAGACAGGAAGGAATAAGGGAAGAAAATAACAAACAAGCCGCCAACCAGTATTTCATCTAAACCTGTGAAATGCTGTGCAGTTGCTGAGGAGTGATTTACTTCCAATTACGTGGTCACTTTTAGAATAGGTGTGATGTGATACCGAGAAAAATGTATATTCTGTGGATTTGTGGTGGAGAGTTCTGTAAATGTCTATCAGGTTTGCTTGTTCCAGGTCTGAGTTCAAGTCCTGGATATCCTTGTTAATTTTCTTCCTGGTTGATCTGTCTAATGTTGACAGTGTTAAAAGTCTCCCACTGTTATTGTGTGGGAGTCTAGGTCTTTTTCTAAGTCATTAAGAACTTGCCTTATATATCTGGATGCTCCTGTATTGGGTACATATATATTTAGGATCTTTAGCTCTTCTTGTTGCATCGATCCTTTTACCATTATGTAATGGAGGACAGGTAATTTATATTACCTGTTACATTAATAGGTTTATCCTAAATAAATCAAAAAGAGCATCCTAAAAATGCGATTATTTCTCCAAATACATTAATTCGTTGGTTTGCATTTAAAGCTGGCAGTGCCCTCTTCTCTGCTGTTTTGCTGTCAAACTTTCCAGTCTTACGAGTGTCCGTTTGCTGGTCGTGTATGTGAACACGTCCAGTCCGTCTGGCAGTGGACTCTGACACCCCCCACCTCTGGTCTTCTGGAATCTCTTGTCCCCGTGGCTGGCATTCAAACCCAGATGTCTGAGTTTCCAAGGACTATGTTTTTCCATGTGTCACAGAAACTCTACTAACGCTGTCTGCAGTCTTATTGTGACCGTGATCACTTTTGCTCTTGTGAGACACGGGGTCCTTTAGCTCAGATTTGGCCATCATACTTTTAATTCCCACTCTCATTTGGCTCTTAACACACGTTTAAAAAGAATGTGGAAAAGCTCTGAAGAAAACCTCACCCTCTTGCACCTTCCTGAAGGAAGACCCGACTGCTATCTCTCTCCCAGTGAGGAGGAGAGGAAGAACCTCCTATTTTCAGAGGTGGCCTATGGAGGAGAAAATCCCAGATTCCATCCACAGGGTGGTCTCTCTGGAAGATTCTGGGGCCACCCTAGAAGAGTTAGGTGGGAGGGACAGGATGTGGCGGCTCATGCCTGTAATCCCAGCACTTTGGGAAGCCAAGGCAGGCCAATTGCTTGAGGTCAGGAGTTTGAGACCAGCCTGCCCAACATGGTGAAACTCCTTCTCTACTAAAAATACAAAAATTAGCTGGGCATGGTAGTGTGTGCCTGTAATACCAGCTATTTGGGAAACTGAGGCTGAAGAATCACTTGAACCTGGGAGGTGGAGGTTGCAGTGAGCCAGGAACATGCCATTGTACTCTAGCCTGAGTGACAGAGTGAGACTCGGTCTCAAAAAAAAAGTTAGGTGGGAGGAATGAGTGCCTTCTTCGATTCAAGAGTCTGACAGGTCAACTCTAGGGGACTGAGTGGTGACCCTCATTCTGCAGGGCAGAGGGATAACATTTCACCTCCATCCCCCGGATGTGCCCCAGGCTCTCCTGTAGAACCAGCCTACCTCCCCCTCCTATAATCCTCACCAGCAGACACAGTCGGGGTGCTGGTGACGCACTCAGGATCCTAAAGGAGGCTTCCTGAGGATGGGTCTAGTGAACCAAACTTGGAAACAGAAGGTGAGCGTGGAGGCAGTGGAGCCCAGCCCGGAGGGAAGACGGCCGGGACAGCTGAGTCATCATGCCCATCATTCACCCAAGGATCTGATGTTCCTTTGGCTGGCATCTATTTTCTCTTCGCAAAACTATTGATCCTGCTGCCAAATGTACCCTGAGCCTACCTCAGGCATCAGCGAGATGAATGAGAAATTCAGCAACTCTAGGACACAGAGGACAGTGCCTTGGATTTTCATCAGTAGACCTAGGCCTGGCTGGGCCACCGACCCCAAGCAGAACTGAAATTTAGCAGGAGATGAGGACAGTAACATTCGGGTCTGTTCACTAAGCCCCCAGCTTGGCATCAGACGTTTTTGGCTTTCTGCAAACAGCTGCACAGAAGCAGTGGCCAAACCCATCTAGTCTGTGATGAGTCATCTTGCGTCAGCATCGTGCCGCACCGACATCCTATGAGGGCTCCTTTAGCCGCTGTGTCTGTCTTGGGCTTCTTCCAAAAGGCGAGGGAGCCAAATATCCAAGCCCCCACACTAATGAGCACTTTGTGCTTCCACGTAAGCAAACTTATTTCACCTCCCAAGACGCATCTACACTCCTCATTATTCACTGGCTGGCACGGCGAAGCAAGACTGAAGGAACTGACTTGACTTAAATCAGAAAAAAGAAAAACTCGGTGGTATATATCTTATTATTATTATTATTTTTGAGATGGAATCTCACTCCGTTGCCCAGGCTGGAGTGCTGTGGCGTGATCTCAGCTCACTGTAACCTCCGCCTCCCAGGTTCAGGTGATTCTACTTCTTCAGCTTCCTGAGTAGCTGGGATTACAGGTGTCCGCCACCACACCTGGCTAATTTTTTGTATTTTTAGAGAGATGGGGTTTCACCAGGTTGGTCAGGCTGGTCTTGAACTCCTGACCTCGTGATCTACCCGCCTCGGTCTCCCAAAGTGCTGGGATTACAGGTGAGAGCCACCGCCCCCAGACAGCAGTATGTTTCTTTAGGAAAATATAAGACAGTGTGAAGTCCCTCTCTTTATTCTGAGTCCAGGGGTTTCTCTGATAGCAAGTTTAGTTATTAAAACAGATTTTGAGTTTCTAAAGTTTTACCAAGTATGATGATAGAATCTACTTCTGTAGAGATTTTAAATTTATTTATGTGTATATGACTTTAACATGAACAAGGCACTCTTCATATGCATGATCTTATGTAAACACTATAAAACTCCAAGAATCGAACATTTATTACGACCACCGTTGTACAGAGGAGAAAACAGGCTCTTAAAGATGAAACGATTTGCTCAAGGATGATGTCACAAATCATCGATAGAACTTAAATGCGGAACTAACATTCTGACTCCAAACCCCATAGAAACGATACAAGATGTTTTCCTGAAATGTCTTAAACGAAAGCCCACATAAATACTTTGAAGAACCCTTCAAACGTCTTACCTAGCCCTGTGTTTTATGAGGCTGAGAAACTGATCTACACGTGTGCATCCCGCGCATGGCCACAAGATGGTAGGGTAGCCTCGATTATGGAGAAGCCGGCTTCATCCCTTGCACCAGTAGAGGGCTGTAGTTCCATGTTTCAAAAAGCAAGAAACGAGAGAAAAATAAATAAATAAATAAATAAATACAATAAAAAGAAGAAAAGAAAAACAAAACAAAACCCATCAGTGTCTACACTGATGAAATAGGATGGTGGGAGGTTTGTTTTTCTTTTTTCCTTTTCTTTTCTAAATTAGGCAGCGAGAGTTCAAACAAACAAGTGTCCATTTTCACCTCTGTGTTTGCTTTCGGAGGCACGAGGTCAGGACGTGGGCCAGCCGCCTGGCCTACATTATTCATCTGTCCAGTTCCAGCCCTGGAACAAACGTGAAGAAATGAAGTAGCTTCAGTCGAGGGAAAACAGTGTTGTTATTGTTGCTGGCGACAGTTCTATTTGCCAACAAACATAAAAACATACTTTGGAACCGAAATGGGTTTGTCAGAGGGAACTTTTGTTCCGTGTTATGGCTGGGACGCTTCCAGACAGAAATCAGGATGGCGTTTGAACTTCGGGAGGCAGGGAGAGAGCTGTGCACAGCAGCTACTGACCCGAAAGGCCAGGCCATCAGCTGCAGTTTCATCTGGGTGTTGTTGACCGCAGCCCACGCGGCTCCGGGTTGCCAACTGGGGTCATTGCCCTGAATGGGTATTATGGGGGAGGAGACCAGGGCATGCGGTCCAGGAGGACGGGCTCGCCACAAAAGGGGATTAACAGGCTTTGGAGCCTGAGTTTTTGGAAGGTGGTTCTCACGTTGGGACTTTGGGATAGTGAAAGCCGTCCTGACTCTGCGCGCTTTCTTTGCTGTAAGGTCTCAATTATCCCAGGATGGTTGGCAGCACCTTCGAGATCCCTTTGCTACGTGGATTAATTACTCCAGGGATAAAGCCATCCTCGCTGTGTCTGCTGGTGAGCGTTTAGGGTCTCAAACTCATGTACATGCCAGTCTAAGGGAGCTAATTCGGAAGGCCAATCTGCCCGTCCCCTGCTGCTGTTACATAATTCAAGTTGAAGGTCCCGTCCACAGCTGTCCGGGGGCTGCCTCCTCCCTCGCAGATGGGAGAAGCTTGCTCGATGGACTGGACTTACACTGATACGCTATCTACTTGGAAAGAAGAGATGGCGATAAATTAGTACCGTGGTGAATGTCATTAAAACGCCGCAGAACCAAAAGCTGTGTGTGCATGTTAACTCCCGCCTGGCGTTGCCACTCCGCAAAGCCGCAGTATCACCGAACACTTCACGCTGAGCTCTAACGCTGGAAAGGCATCTTAGAGATCAGCAGGTCCAGACGACCATGTCTAAGACAGCAAGTTCCCCCCAGGAGGAGTTCCAGAAATGTTTGGTGGATGAGTGAGCCCCTCATTTTACAAACCACGTAACCGCCCCTGGGAAATGAAGCGATTGCCCCCCATCGCACACCTCATTGGTGGCAGACCGGGCACTACAGCTGACTCTCAGGTTGGTCCTGGGTCGATTCCATTTTGCTGCCTCGCATTTAAAAAATTCATTTTTATTTTGTTGCTGTTTTTTCTTTTCAAGCCTTATTTTGATGTACAGTTTGCTTCAGAACTGCATAGTGATGAGGCAGAAGCCTCATGTTTCTAACCTTCAGATTCATTTGGGTCTTAATTTCCAACCACTGGGCTTTGTAAGCCTTAGCTGACCCTAGAGTTAAAACGTTTGGCTGGGCGCAGTGCTTCACACCTGTAATCCCAGCACTTTCGAAGGCCGAGGCAAGGGAATCATGAGGTAAGGAGATCAAGACCATCCTGGCTAACAAGGTGAAACCCTGTCTCTACTAAAAATACAAAAAGTTAGCTGGGCATGGTGGCACACGCCTGTAGTCCCAGCTACTCAGGAGGCTGAGGCAGGAGAATTGCTTGAACCCGGGAGGCAGAGGTTGCAGTGAGCCAAGATCACGCCACTGCACTCCAGCCTGGACAGAGCAAGACTCTGTCTCAAAAAAAAAAAAAAAAGTTTCAATTTCCAGCATTCGGTCTCAGATTTATGGACGCTTATGATAGAAGACTCAAATTTATTCAATAAATCAGGGGTTGCAAACTTTTTCTGGAGAGGGCCAAGTAGTCAATACCGGAGGCTTTGCAGGCCACACGGGCTCTGTCACAAGTATTCAGTTTGGGGTTTCGGTGCACAAGCAGCCGTAGGGAATGCATATGTGAGTGAGCATGGCTGTGTTCCAGTATAAGAGAAAAACAGGCAGGCGGGAAACAGATTTGGCCCTAGGGTCAGTTTGCTACATCTGCAAAGGAGGACTTGGCCTTTGACTTAACATTTTCCAGCATATTCCAGATCTAAGCAAAGGTGTATCACTCATCCTTACAGAGTCCATTCACATTCCCAGTCCTATCCATCCGCCTTAAGAAAGAGAATTAATTTTCGCAATCAGGGACTTGACAGTCCTCAGGAGGAAATGCGCTTGTAAGGTGCTCTTGGGAGTCTGTGAGATAATGTCTTGGGTTGGGCTTCTTAACAGGCTGGGTGCTTTCAATTTTGTTCCTCAGTTCTGAAGACGGGAGGTGGGGAATTCTGAGATTAAGGAGTGGGCAGATCCAGGGTCTGGCAAGGGTCCCCTTCCTGGTTGGCAGGTGGCTTTTTCTCACTGTCTCTTCAAGTGGCAGTGAGAGAGAGAGAGAGTGAGTGCTCTTGTGTCTGTTCTCATAAGGGCACTAATTCCATTCATCAGGGCTCCAACCCTATGACCTGACCAGCCCCCAAAGGACCCACCTCCAAATACTCTCTCATTGGAGATTCGGGCTTCAGCATATGAATTTGGGGGACACACACACATTCAGCCCATAGCCATAGGTAGGTAAAGCCAACCAGTAACAAACTTCAGAGATGAAGAAACTGAAGGAGAGGGTTGGAGACCGGAATCTTGACTTCCGATGCGTGCCCAACACTGTGTTATGCCAAGTCTGGTGCTGCACCGTTGACTCCTTGCAAGACTGGGCAGGGATTTTCGTTATTATGCTAACTTCATAGATAAATACTGAGAGATTAGTCATGTGCTCAAGCCTTATTCTAGGAAGCAGCAGAGCTCTGTCTAGAACTCTGTCTAGTTCTATCTGGCTCTAATGCATGCTTCCTCCCCGCCCCACACTGAGCACTTCATTCTTATGAATCATCACCTGCTCCAGAGGCAAGGGTGGCATACTAACCATCTGTCCACACTTAATTCCCACACCCTCGCTGGGAGCCTGATGTTTGTTGAATGTTCAAGTAAGTATAAGTATTCGAATGGATGATACGATTTTTTTTTTTGAGATGGAGTCTTGCCCCATTGCCCAGGCTGGAGTACAGTGGTATGACCTCAGCTCACTGCAACCCTGCCTTCTGGGTTCAGGCAAATCTCTTGCGTCACCCTTCTGAGTATCTGGGATTACAGAAATGCATTACCACGCTGGGCTAAATTTCTGTATTTTTAGTAGAGATGGGGTTTCACCATGTTGGCCAGGCTGGTCTTGAAATCTTGATCTCAAGTGATCCACTGGCCTTAGCCTCCCAAAGTGCTGGGAGTGCAGGCATGAGCCACTGTGCATGGCCAACAAGATCTTGTAACTGTACATTTTAATCTAATATTCTCTTTAAAAATAACTATCTAACCCTGTCCCAAATCAGCCTGACCACCAGATTTGAGTTGTTAGGTGCAGGAATTCCCTGCTTCTGCATGACGTTAGGAGAGGTGCTGGGGTGCTTTAGGAGTCCTCCCATGCCCAGTCGGTGCTGGGGCAGGGGTGGGGGTGCCCATGGGAGGCAGGGCTGCCGGGCTGTGTGTGGGGCCTGGGGAGAGAGCTCCTACTTCCTCATAGAATCCCTGCCATGTGCTCTGGGTGGGCACAGAAAAGTGCCTGACAGAAATAAAAGCACCACCTAGAACCTCAGAGACTGGTTCTCTCTCAAAATCCACGCCCAATGCAGCAGTTCTGGGACGAACACAGGGTCTTCGGGCCGCACCCTGTCATCGGGTGGTTGGGAGTGATGGCACCTGTCCATGCGACTTTGGAGAAACTGTTTCCCTCCTCCCAGTTTCACTTTCCTTCTGGGGCTGAACCAGGCAATCCCCGACACCCCTTCCAGTTAGAGGAAGAGAGAGCAGCCGGTGACACGCCGCGGGTCCTCCCTGCGAGGCTGGAAGGGTAGTGAAATCATCTGAGATAAAAATGGAAGAAGGACTGAGCTTTCCGCGGATCCAGAGGCCACCCGGTATGTGGCAAACTCTGGAGACTCTTTTTTAGTACCTGGACTTCTCCTTTTTGGGGCAGACCTCAATTCATCCCCAAAGAGAAATCTGAGATAGCAGAAAGAATTTCAAACAGGATAGGAATTTGGGCTCTGCCAAGATCCAGGGAAGACGCAGGGTGTGAGGATTTCAGGGGAGGTGACGGAGGGGGTGGGCGGTGAGAGGCTGGTTTCTACTCTCCGGTCTCAGGAGGCCTTGCTGGGACAGGCGAGCTAAGGGTGTGCAGCTGGTTTACTTGGGGCATGTGACTCTCCAGCGTGTGCGACACGCTGGCGTCTGGGGCTCATGGGTCAGGGCTTGCGTTGTTTTTCTTCATGGTAATCCTTTAGAATATAAAGGATTTGCTTCCTTGTCATATTTGGTGCTAAATTATTTTCCAGTTTTTGCTAACTGTTTTTTTTTTTTTTTCTTTTTGAGAGAGGACATCACTCTGCTACCCAGGTTGGAGTGTAGTGCTGCAATTAGAGCTCACTGCAGCCCCGAACTCCTGGGCACAAGTGCTATTTCTGTCTCAGCCTCCCAAGTAGCTGAGAATACAGGCGCCCACAAACATGCCCGGCTAATTCTTTTGATTTTAGTAGAGATGAGGCCTTTCTCTGCTGCCCAGGCTGGAATGCAGTGGCACAAACATGGATCTGTGAGGTACAACGAAGTTCTAAGATCCCATCAGCAGCCTAAACCTCATGGACTCAAGTGATCCTCCCAACTCAGCCTCCTAAGTAGCTGAGACCACGACTGCACCACCACACCAGGCTAAGCGTTTTTCTTTACTTGTAAATTTTCTTTATTTTTTGACATCAGGGCATTTACTATAATTCATTCTAGAAATATTTTCTATTTTTGAGATGGAGTCTTGCTCTGTCATCCAGCTGGAGTGCAGTGGCATGATCTTGGCTCACTGCAACCTCTGCCTCCCAGATTCAAGTGATTCTCCTGCCTACAGGCGTGCACCACCACGCCCAGCTAATTTTTGTATTTTTAGTAGAGATGGGGTTTCACCATGTTGGCCACACTGGTCTCGAACTCCTGACCTCAAGTGATCCACCCACCTCGGCCTCCCAAAGTGCTGGGATTACAGGCATGAGCCACTGTGTCTGACCAGAGAAATATTTTATTTCATAATTTTTTTTCACATTGTTTTTATGCTTACAAAGTTTTTTCTTTCTCATGTGGAGGAGATCAAGTATTTATATACAACTTTTAATGGCTTTATTATATATGTTTAACATATTTTTGTTTTCAAAATTTGAAATTAATTTATACACATTAAAAACTTTAAGAAACGTGTGTGTGTGAGTTTTCATGAGAAATAAAAACACCACATTCCCACGCAATTGTACTACCTTTCCCAGAGACAACTACTGTTAACAACTGATGGATGAATTCTTCAGACTTTCAATTTGAGGCATACGTGTGTGTGGTTTGTGTGGAGACATGTATGTGGCATTTGTTTTTACATAGGAAAATATACATGCGTACAGTACATGTCATTCAACAGCTTGGTTTTCTTCATAGGACAGTAGCTTTTGGAGATCTTTTCATGCTCGTGCACATAGCTTCGCCTTATTCTTCTTAAGATGTGCAGTGTACATGTACTGTAATTTACACATGACTTGGAAAATCATTTAAAAGTTGTGTCAGTCAATGGTGTTAGATGAAGATGCGGTTAGATTTCTCTTCCCCAAGCAGCCAGTTTTCCAAATAGCAATCCTCTCCTGTGTGCTGGTTCTTTTTTTTTCTTTTTCTTTTTTTGAGACAAGGTCTTGCTCTGTTGCCCAGGCTGGAGTGCAGTGGTGTGATCTCGGCTCACTGCAGCCTTGACCTCCAGGGCTCAGTCTATCCTCTCATCTAAGCCTCCTGAGCAGCGGGGACTACAGCCATGTGCCACTAAACCTGGGTAATTTTTTGTAGAGACAGGGTTTCACTGTGTTGCTCGGGCTGGTTGAACTCCTGGGCTCAAGCAATCTGCTCCCTTTGGCCTCCTAAAGTGCTGGGATTACTGGCATGAGCCACTGCACCTGGTCCGGATGTTTTCGTAGTTTGTTTTTTAAGATAGTGCAGTGGACAACACATTTTAGAAATAAGGAGAGCAAAATGTGTGTACAATGTAGAATGTGCTTTCCCACGTGTAATCTCATTTGAATCTCACTGAGATGCTAGGACATGGAAATATTTTTTTTCCTGTTTTATACCTGGGCAGGTAAGGTGTAAGGTGGGCAGTAGGAGGTTAAGGAGTTCCCCAGGCTACACATCTAAGTGTGGTGCTGGAACTTGAATTCAAGTCTCCTGACTATGAGTCCAAGCTTTCCTTGAGCCGCAGCCAAGAATTTAAGAAGTTTCACCAATAGAGAGGCAAAGAATCCCTTCCTTTCTCCCTGCCACCTGTTCTCCTTTCCTTCCTTCTTTGAACAGTTATTTATTGAGCTTCTCCTGCGTGGCAGGCACAGCGCGAGGGTTTGCCATGAGAAAGCCTCACGACTTGCAGAAGGTAATTATTCTCAGCTTCAGCTTCCTTATGTGTGTAATGATCTGTGAGGTACAACGAAGCTCTGAGATCCCATCGGAAAGATTCATCTAGTTAACCAGGAAGTTAAATCCACCAAATCACCAGTTGCCTTGAACACTTTGTTTAAATATCAAGGATTTACGGTTTTATGTTGAGAACTTCATAGGGTCCCCGCACTGGAAGGGGTTCTGCATAATCCATTGGTCTGTCTGACCCCTTGCTTTGGACAGGTGGATGCTACATTTTTCAGCAAAGAAACTGCCTAGTCGTTCTGTTGTGTTGTTGTTGCTGTAGGTTTAAAGCATCAATTGATTATCTCAAGGTCCCTGTGGCTCAGGAATCTGGGTCTGGCTTAGCTGGGTCCTTCTGGCTCAGGGTCTCCTGCCAGGCTGCAATCAAAGATGATCCTGGGATGGAGCCATCTTAAGGCTGGGCTGGGGGAGGATCCATTATCCAGCTTACTCGCTGGCTGTTAGCAGGACTGGTTGGCAGGATTCATTTCCTCACTGGCTGCTGGCTGGAGACATTAGTTCTTGCTATGTGGGACTCTCCACTGGGCAGCTTGCGACATGGGACCTGACTCCCTTCACAGCAAGCGAACAAGGAAACATGTGCTAGGAGGGAAGCCACAGTCTGTTGTCACCTTATCTTGGAAATGAGGTCATCATCTCTGCCACAGGAGGCAGGGACCATCGAGGGACACTGTTGCGGCTCCTGACCACAGTAGGAGTTGCTGTGTTCCTCAGCAGAAGCACAGAAAGCCCGGGTAACTCTGCTGAGGTTGTACAAGAGATGGTGGAGGGGCTGGCTGTCAACCCAGGTCTTCTGCCTGGAGAAGTTGCTCTTGTTGCTCCCACGCTCCTGCTCCACGGTTAGGAAGCCAGCGGACGCGTTCCCTGAACTGAGAGGACTAGAGGACTAAAGGTACTGGCCAGGGCAGGGAAACTTAGCCTTTCCCTTGCCACTGCAGCTATTGCAAATGCAATTAGAGAAAAAGTTAGCACCTACTTAATCATGGCTGCCTGGTGCCTCTCCTTTGTCAAAGTGTAAGACATATGCACTTGCACACGATGATCTGCGGAAAAAAAAGGATGTAAAAGAACACAGAGAAAAGTGTATCTCCTACACGTCCTTCCCACGTGCTTCACTTCCCTCCTTGGGAGCAGCCCGCAGTCCCAGTTTCTTGTGTGTCCTTCAGAGATATTCTATGAATGTACAGGCTTGTGAGAACAGCCTTTTCTGGTTGTTTTTAAAAAATACACACATAGGAGTAAAAAGGCAACTCACAGAGTGGGAAAAGATAAGGACTCATCCAGTGTTTACTAAAAACAAAATCCTACAAATCAAGGAGAAAGAGATGGATGACTTAACAAGAAAATGGATGGGAGGCATTTTACCAAAGACAAAAAGGAAATGGCCCTTGACACAAGAGATGCCAAACCTCACTAGTCATCAGGGAAACGTACAAAATGGCAAGGAGAGGCCCCCTTAGCACGTGGGGATGGCAAAAACACAGAGTGTGGGAAATGCCAGGGTATGAGTGAGCCAGTTTCTCCACAGCCTCATCAACAAGTGGGTTGCCACCATATTTTATAAGAAGTCACTCTTACAGGTGTGCAGAAATATCCCACTGTGGTTCCAACATGCCTTTTTCTCACAGGTAAGGAAGCCTAAAGTCCCTTCACATGCTCACATGCTGTCTGTAGGTCTTCTGTGAAATGCCTGTTCAAGTATTTCCCATTATTTACTTGGATTATCTGTCCTTTCATGGTTGAATTTTGAGTTATTTCTATATTCTAGTTTGTTCCCTTTTTTAAAGTTTCATTGATAATTTTTTTTGAGATGGGGTCTTGCTATGTTGCCCAGGCTGGTCTCGAACTCCTGAGCTCAAGAAATCCTCCTGTCTCAGCCTCCCAAAGTGCTGGGATTACGGGTGTGAGCCACTATGCCCTGGCCCCTTGTTCTTTGCTGTCAAAATGGACTTCAGCTATTTTTGGCCTTTTCTCTCACATACATATTTTTTTTTCTTGGATCAGCATGTCACGTTTTATCTGAAGTCATCAGATTTAAAGAGCTGTGGAGAGTTTCTGAAGAGTCGGCATCTTTATGTAGAATAAGAAGATATGTCGTCTTCTGATTCATGAATGTAGTCTAATTCTCCATTCATTCAGGATTTCTTTTATGCCTTCTGATACTATTTTGTAATTTCCTTTGAAGAGCCTTGAACATTGTTAGAGGAGAACCTTGTTCTTTGATCTTGGTTTCTATCTGGAAGGATTTTCCCCAAGCACACTTCCTTCCCTTGACCCACTTCACCCTTGTAGAGAGGTTATGGCCCATCTAATGTCAGACTAGCAAAGACTACCTAAGTTTAGCTTCATCTTTGTTTGGTGGGTAAGTAAGAAGCCTGCAGTGAGGAGGCATTTTGTTTGTTTCTCTAGGGTAGGTTTGTTTTTTGCTGGAGGTCCTGTTGAATATAAGTTGTGGCAGTAGCATCATTATCTCATTCCTATCTCAGAGAAAATCAATATTTTCACATTAAGTATGATGTTTTCTGTAAGTTTTATATAGATGCCCTTCATCAGTTTTAGGTAGTGTCTTTCTAGTTCTAGGTTGCCAAGAATTTATGTCATGAATAGATGTTGAATTTCATCAAATTATTCTCTGCATTTATTGAAACAATCATATGATGTTTCTTTTCTATTTTGTCTACAAGGTGATTTACACAATTTATTTTTTGATAATTTAAAATTGAAAATTTGTACAAGAAACTCTCATAACTCTTTACCCAGATATACCAGTTGTTTGCTTTTTGCCTCATTTGCTTTATCATTCTTTCTTTATACACATATATATGAGCATGTTGCTTATTTTTGGTACCATTTTAGGCTAAATTGGAAATAGTATGTCCTTTTACCCCTAATTATTTACTAAGAACAGAGACATTCTATGGCAGGAATTCAATGTAGGCGAGAAATTAAACTCATACATTACAATTTCATACATGTGAATATTAAACCAACCTTGCATTCTTGGAATAAACCCCACTATGAATGACATGATGTTCTATCCTTATTATATTTTATTATGTTGCTTGGCTTGACTTTGCCTGCCACAGTTTTCCCTCCCTTTTTTCCCTTTTTCCCTCCCTTCCTTCTTTCCTCTCTTCCTGCCTTGTTTCTTCCCTCCCTCCCTCTTCCCTTCCTCCTTTTCCCCTTTCTTTCTCCCTTCCTTCCTTCCTCCCTCCCCCTTCCCTTCCTCCTTTTCCCCTTTCTTTCTCCCTTCCTTCCTCTCTCCCTCCCTCCCTCCTCCTTCCCTTTCCCCCTCCCCTCCTCCCTTTCTTCTCCCTTTTTCTGTCTCTTTCTTTTGTATTTATGAGAGAGTTGACCCTATAATCTTCTTCTTGTAATGAACCTGTTTACTCTTAAACAGTGGGTTGGGAAGTAGTCTCTCCTTTTCCATTTTCTCAAATAGTTGTGTAAGATTGGTACTATTTCTTCCTTAAATGTTGTAAAGAATTTACTCCTGAAGGCACGAGAAGATTTTCTATTTGAGATTCACTTTAATAGCTGTAAGACTAGATTGTCTCTCTTTTTGTGTCCATTTAGTAAATGATGTTTTTTTCCAAGTGGTTATTTAATCTAGTTTTCTAGTTAATTGTTATAAAGTTGCTCATAATGTCATGTTATCTTTTTAATATGTGAGGATATAGAGTTATGTCTTCCTTTTCATTTCCAGTGTTTTTATTTGCCCTTCTCTCTTTTTTTCTTTATTACTCTTACTATGGGTTTATTAATTTTATTAGCCTTTTCCAATAACCATCATTTGGATTTGTTTATTCTCTCTTATATTAATATGTTTGCTTTCTATTTTATTAACCTCTGTTTTTATATTTTCATTTTCTTCATTTTACTTTCTTTGGTTTAATTTGCCATTTCCCCCCCTAACTTCTTGAGATAGAGGCTTGAAACACTGATTTTCAATCTTCCTTCCTTTCTAATCATATGCATTTAAAACTAAAATTTTTCCTTTAAGCATTACTTTAGCAGACTTCCCTAAGTTTTGATATGTAATGTTTAACATAATTTCTAAATACTTTCTCAATTTTATTGTGATTTCTTCTTTGGCTCTTAAATAATATAGCAGTGTATTATTTAATTTCTAAATATACATATAGGGATTTTTTTTAGCATTTATGTGATTGACTTCTGGTTTAATTTTACTGTAGTAAGATAATATACTCTATATGATTGTGATATTTTTCAAAATTGGTAAGACTTGCCATATGGTCAGTATTGTAGAGGGCGCAGGTTAAAAAGAATGACTATTATTTAGTTGTGGGGTATAGTGTTCTAAATGTGTTAATCAGTGCAAGTTTGTTAATCATATTGTTCAATTTTTTTAATATTGTTACCAACTCTTTAGGTCTTCTTTATTAGCTGCTGAGAGAGTTAATATCCCTCCCTGTGATTTTGGATTTGACTGTTTCTCCTTTGGTTAAGTCAGTTTTTGCTTCCTGTATTTTTGGTCTATGTTATAAACTCCGTACAAATTTAGGATTATTACATCTTCCTGACAGATTGAATCTTTTATATTTAGCTATAAAATTCTAATCTGATAATCTTTGCTTTTGTTGAATTTAATCAGATTTCGTTTGTGTGATATATTGTGACTTATCATTTCAGTGTTTTCCCTTAAGCATCTCTGGCTATTTCTTCCCTTCTGATTCCCCACTCCCGATCCTTCCTACCTCAAGACTCTTCACTTCACCACTTTGGCCCTTGTTGGTTTGAAATTCTTCAACTATCCATTGATCATAATCACACCTGCCTCCTTTTTGCTTTAAATGTAAACAACTTTAGCTTTGCTTTCTAAATAAAAATACCGTATTTGTATTTTTACTCTCTGTAGTTAATTGTAATTGATATTCTATCAACTTTCACACTCATCCTTTTTTTTCCTTGCATGCCACAATTTCCGTATGGGTTTAGTTGTCCCCGCGCCCCAACCTTGCTAAGGGCCATCTTACAGTGAGAGTCTGTAGGGGTGGAAGCAACCTTAATCTTTGTATATCTGTGAACATTTTTATATCACTCTCACTGTTAAATGCTAGTTTAACTCCATATAAAATTCCAGGTTGATAATTATTTTTCCTCAGCATTTTCAAGCTATTACTCCATTGTCTTTTGTCCTGCATTGGGGATGATATAAAATTTGCCAAATATCTAATTCTTATTTCATTGCAAATAATTCATCACTTCTCTCTTGTAGCTTATAAGATTTTTTCTTTATCTGTGTAGTTCTTTTTTTTTTTTTTTTGAGACGGAGTTTCACTCTTGTTACCCAGGCTGGAGTGCAATGGCGCAATCTCGGCTCACTGCAACCTCCGCCTCCTGGGTTCAGGCAATTCTACTGCCTCAGCCTCCCAAGTAGCTGGGATTACAGGCACGCGCCACCATGCCCAGCTAATTTTTTGTATTTTTTTAGTAGAGACAGGTTTTCACCATGTTGACCAGCATGGTCTCGATCTCTCGACTTCGTGATCCACCCGACTCGGCCTCCCAAAGTGCTGGGATTACAGGCTTGAGCCACCGCGCCCGGCCTGTCTGTGTAGTTCTATAGTTTCACTATGATGAGTCCAGATGTGGATTTATACTAGAGAGCTGAGAACATTTTTCTTTAGAATTTCATGTCTTTCTTCAGTAATGGAAAATCATTAATTATTATTATTTACAAATATTACTTCTCTGTCATTCCCAACATTCACTTATTTTTGGAATTCCAGTAAATGAATCTAGTAAAGGAATTTCTTAATCTAGTCTCTGTATTTCTTAACTGCTTGTATGTATAGATATGTATGTATAGATATATATGTATATGTATTCAATATCAGATATATGTACATGTATACACACACATATAGTTACATTTTCTTTTTCTTTTTCTTTTTTTTTAAGAGACAGGGTCTTGCTATGTTGCCCAGGCTGGTCTAGAACCCCTGGACTCAGCCTCCCAAAGTACTGGGATTACAAGCATTAGTCATCGTGCTGGGCTTCCTTTTTTTTTTTTTTTTTCCTATGCTGAAGAATTCTTCCAGAATTCTTCAGTATTCCCTTCTAATTAATATATTCTTTATTTGATTGTGTCTAGTTTAGATTGGTCTCATATACTGATATTTTTTTTTTAGATGGAGTTTCATTCTTGTTGCCCAGATTGGAGTGCAATGGCGCCATCTTGACTCACTGCAACCTCCACCTCCTGGGTTCAAGCGATTCTCCTGCCTCAGCCTCCCAAGTAGCTGGGACTACAAGCACGAACCACCATGCCTGGCTAATTTTATACTTTTAGTAGAGATGGGGTTTCACTGTGTTGGTTAGACTGGTCTCAAACTGCTGACCTCAGGTGGTCCTGCTGCCTTGGCTTCCCAAAGTGCTGGGATTACAGGTGTGACCCACCGTGCCTGGCCCTATACTGAATTTTTAAAAAGGAATCTATTTTTATATTTCAAGCCTTGTAGTTGATTCTTATTCACATATAACTGTTCTTTCGTTTTTTTCCTTCTCTATATTTTCTTGGCATCTTGAAAGTTATTATTTCATTTATATCTTTGTTCATTATAAACATTCTTTTCTAAAAAAATCTTTTCTAGGCTGTTCCATAAAATTGATTTAATCAGAAATCAATTCACATTCAGGGTCTTAATTTCATTCTCATTAGATTTCTTTATGTTTGGGGATTTGGGTTTGTGCGCAGATTGTGGGTGGGAGATTTGGGTTTGTTTTCTCTCTGTCTCCACCTCACCCACTCCCTGTTTCCCTCTCCTTCCCAGCGATTCACAGCTGCTTAGAGTTGTTGCATCCAGGTCCAATCCTGAATCATGTCTCCTACTTCAGGGCTCTCCTCCCATAGTAGGCAGGGAAAAAGAACCCTTATGATACGTATGATATTCACATGGATTTGTTGTGGGAATTGGCTCATGCAATTATGAAGTCCAAGAAATCCCATGAGCTGTTGCCTGCAAACTGGAGAACGAGGAAAGCTGGGAGTGTAACTGTTTTCAGTGCGAAGGCCTGAGAACCAGGACCTGTGATATTTGAGAGCAAGAGAAGATGGATGACCCAGTTCAAAAAGTGTGAGCAAGTCCACCCCTTCCTCTGCCTTTTTGTTCTATGTGGGCCTTCACTGGATTAAACGGGGCCCACCCACATGGGTAAGGGAGATCTTCCCACTCAGCCTACTGACTCCAAAGCTCATGTCTTCCAGAAACACCCTCACAGACACACCTTGAAACGATGGGTTACCAGCTACCTGGGTATCCTTTAGCTCCGTCAAGTTGACATATAAAATTAGCCAACACACCTACCCTAGTGACATTAGGGCTACTGTATTCACAGACACTACATTTGATTTGGGTTCTTTGCCACAGAGCCTTGCTTTCTGTAGGCTCTAAAGCTGAAGCCCCAGGCGCTATTGTGTCAGCACCTTAATTTTTCATTTCTTTCATGACCCATCTGAGTTCCTACTTTCAGTGAAAATTATTCCAGTTCCCCTCTCCCGTGGAGCACTAGTAATTCCCCCACTCTGCAGGATGCGAGTTCCAGGCTGTCCCTTCCTAGAGGACGGTAGTTTCAGCTGTGGCTCTCCGCTCTTTGTTTTTATAACAGAGGTCATTATTTTGAGCCCAGTTATTTTGCTTTTGATTTGTTTCTTACCTGACAGTGCTATGTCTTTGCAGCCAAGGGGTGTGAGACAAAGCGTGAAGTCCCAGCACTGGCCTCACCAGGATTCTCTCTTCTTTTTGAAGATCTCCATGTCCTTTGTCCTGCAGTAAATGTACAGCTTCTGTTTCAGGTAGTTCTGAGGATAGCCTGGATGCTGGGCTGGGCAAAAATAAAGGGCTCCCACTTCCACTCTCAGCTCCCAAAGGGATGTTCTGAGCTGTATCGCCAGACCTCTGCCTAGGAAAGGAACAGGAGAGCATAAGAGGGTGTCTGCTGCAAAGACCGTCCTTCATTGTAAGAACGCTGCTGGAGGAGAGGACGTGGAGGGAGGGGGCCTGTTCTCTCCCCTGTCCCCTTTCACTAAACTTCCCAGAGAAAAACAATTTTTTTTTCTTTTTCGAGACAGGATCTTTCTCTGACACCCAGGCTGGAGTGCAATCACAGGCTCACTGCAGCCTCGAACTCCCGGGCTCCAACGATCCTCCCATTTCAGCCTCCCGAGTAGGTGTGCACCACCATGCCTGGCCAATTTATTTTTATTTTTGTAGAGATGGAGTCTCCCTATATTGCCCAGGCTGGTCATAAACTCCTGAGCTCAAGAGATCCTCCCACCTCAGCCTTCCAACATGCTGGAATTTCAGATGTAAGCCACTGCACCTGGCAGAAAAAAAATCTTTTAATTGGCAGAAACATATGTAGAAATACTGAAAGAACAAGAAATTATCTGCCTAAATTTTGTTACTTTTTATTAATTCTTTTTTTTTTTTTTTGAGACGGGGGTCTCACTTTGTCTCCCAGGCTGGAGTGCAGAGGTGTGATCTCGGCTCACTGCAAACTTCGCCTCCTAGGTTCAAGTGATTCTCCTGCCTCAGCTTCCCAAGTAGCTGGGAGTACAGGCATCCACCACCACACCTGGCTAATTTTTGTACTCTTAGTAGAGACAGTGTTTTGCCATGTTGCCCAGGCTGGTCTTGAACTCCTTAGCTCAGGTGATCCACCCATCTCAGCCTCCCAAAGTTCCAGGATTACAGGCATGAGCCACTACACCTGGCCACTTTTTAATAATTATTATGATACTGTAAATAATCTCAAAAGTTCCCAATTAGATACAAAGTAAAAATGAAGAAAAATGGGCCAGGTACAGTAGTTCACATCTGTAATGCCGGTGCTTTGGGAGGCTGAAGCAGGAGCACTGCTTGATGCCAGGAGTACAAGACCAGTCTGGGAAGCAAAGCGAGATCCCATCTCTACAATAATTTAAAAATTAGCTGGACATGGTGGTGCACACCTGTGACCCTAGCTCCCGGGACTGAGGCGGGAGGATTGCTGGGGTCCCGGAGTTTCAGGTTGCAGTGAGCTGTGACTGTGCCACTGTACTCTGAGACCCTGTCTCAAAAAAAATTATAAAAGAAAACTGAAGAATTTTAAATGTAATTGACTATAATATGAAATAGAACTGGAATTTAAAGTTGCTGTTGTAGTTATTTTATGTTTTCTTTTAGAGGCTGGGTCTCTTTTTTAGAGGCTGTTTGCCCAAGCAGGTCACAAACTCCTGGTCTCAAGTAATGCTCCCACTCCAGCCTCCCAAAGTGCTGCAATTACAGATGTGAGCCCTCCTGCCCGGTCCTGTAATTTTATATTGCTTATTCTTTTTTATTTTTGAAACAAGGTCTCTTTCTGTTGCCCAGGCTGGAGTGCTGTGGCACGATCTCGGCTCACTGCAACCTCTGCCTCCCGGGTTCAAGCAATTCTCCTGCCTCAGCCTCCCGAGTAGCTGTGATTACAGGCGCCCGCCGTGACACCTGGCTAATTTTTTGTATTTTTTTTGGTAGAGACGGGGTTTCACCATGTTGGCCAGGCTGGTCTCAAACTCCTGACCTCATGATCAGCCTGCCTCAGCATCCCAAAGCACTGGGATTACAGGCGTGAGCCACCACATCTGGCCTCATATTGCTTATTCTTAATATATTTTCTTTAAGAAATATTTGAAAAAAATTAGTTATTTAAATTAGCTAAACTTGTTCCTGATCTTTCTTAAATAAAAGATTCCTGTGCTGTGAGGTTGACTTGTAACTAAATCTGCACACTGTGTAAAACTCTTAGATTGGAACAAATCTAGAAGACGATTTTTTTTTCCAGAATAAAGCTGAACATAGCAACTCACCCAGGGTGAGTATTCTCTTTACAACCTGTTAAACGACACAAGTGTAGAGTCACATGTAGTTTTGTGTGTATGTGCGCATGTGTGGCTGCAAAGGGTTAAAATCTCAGGTTGTCCTCATTCTGCGGGCTTGTGGTGGCCAGTCCAGAGCCAGATTGAGCCTTGTTAATTTCCCAGGAGATTTCAAGGAATTATTTTTTGAAAAGGGGAAGTCTGGACTAACAAAAACCAGGATAACCTCTGGCAGTCACATGGAAAAGAACAGAGACGAATCACTCCCGGTTTGCTCATCGTGGCCGGGGGCTTTCTCTAGCCAAACCACACTGCTTTGTTTTTTCTTCTTTTTAAATAGAGAAGTTCTCTGAGTCATGTTCTGGGAAAGGTAAGAGCATCAAAGTTATGCTGAGTGCTCCTCTGCGTCCTCTTTCTTTGGCTCCGCTCTTCAGAGAGACGTGGTGGGGACCGTGCGGGCTCTGACGTCATCAGGCCCCAGGTTTGGATTCCTGTTTTGCCACTTTGGGGAAATTTATGTTTCCCCTCTGAGCTTCAGTTTCTCCAGCTACTAAGGAAGAAAATTAACCTCGTGGCCGTGATGTTGAAGATTTGGATATGATAAAGTCTGTAACGTGCCTGGCACATAGTAAATACTGAAGAAAAAAATGCAGACATGCCTGGATTGCCCTCAGATGAGCTCCTCTCTTCAACGTCTGACAGTACTGAAACGTCACCTCTTTTGTAAATAGCTTCTTGCAGGTTGCAGCTGGATGATTGACAGAGGTTTTGTGTACAAACTAAGGCATTTTAAAATAAAATATCAGTTATTTATTGGCCATGTAACAAATTTCCCCCAAAATTAGGAGCTTAAAATAATTTTTTCTTTAAAGAAACAGGATCTCACTCTGTTGCCCAGGCTGAGTGCAGTGGTGTGATCGTGGTTCACTGGCTCACTGTACCCTCTACCTCCTGGATCAAAGCAATTCTCCTGCCTCAGCCGCCTGAGTAGCTGGAACCACAGACATGCACCACCATGCCCAGTTCATTTTTGTGTGTGTGACTTTTTTACAGATACAGGCGTCTCACTATGTTGCCCAGGCTGGTGTTGAACTCCTGAGTCTAAGTGATCCTCCTGCCTTGGCCTTCCAAATTATAGGTGTGAGTCACTGCACCCAGCCAAAACAAAAACAGCCATTTTATTTATTTATTTATTTATTTTGAGACGGAGTTTCGCTTTTGTTATCCAGGCTGGAGTGCAGTGGTGCTATCTCGGCTCACCGCAACCTCCACCTCCTGGGTTCAGGCAATTCTCCTGCCTCAGCCTCCTGAGTAGCTGGGATTACAGGCACGCGCCACCATGCCCAGCTAATTTTTTGTATTTTTAGCAGAGACGGGGTTTCACCATGTTGACCACGATGGTCTCGATTCTCCAC
>CAUYOR010053468.1:0-27238 GCA_963573925.1 Callimico goeldii | reverse complement strand
GCAACCTCTGCCTCCTGGGAACAGGCAATTCTCCTGCCTCAGTCTCCTGAGTAGCTGGGATTACAGGCACGTGCCACCATGCCCAGCTAATTTTTTGAATTTTTAGTAGAGACGGGGTTTCACCATGTTGACCAGGATGGTCTCGATCTCTTGACCTCATGATCCACCCGCCTCGGCCTCCCAAAGTGCTGGGACCCCCTGGCTAATTAAAAAATATATGTGTTTTGTAGAGAAGGGGTCTTGCTATGTTGCCTAGGCTTCTCTTGAAGTCCTGGACTCAAGTGATCCTCCTGCTTCACTCTCCCAAGTGCTGGGGTTACAGGAGTGAGCCACCATGCCCAGTCTCATTCTGCTTTCATTTGAGGGGCAGAAACCGGAGACTCAGGAGAAGAAACAGTGGCTTGAGGGCCGGCAAAGCCCAGCATCTCCCCTCCAGGTCCTGTGTGGCATTTCAGAGGGAACCTTTGGAAGCCAACTGGCTACATGTGTGACCCCAGAGCAGGCCCACCTTTCGGAAACTTTTTATCACCTGCTCTGCCCATTCCTTTAAGAAATGCTGATTTGTTGAAATAACATAGTTTGTTCCTCTATGTACAGGGCTTTCTTCTGAACTCAGAAAACGAAAAACAAAATCACCTCAAAAATTTTGTATGCATCAGGACTCAGAGCTCCAGTGCATTGCAGGATGTTTGTTTAATTTGCAAAACCTTCACCGTGAGGTCTCCTTGGGTAATTAGCTCCCAAGTACGTAAGAAAAATATTATAGATAAAAACTTCTGTGAAAGGCAAAAAAAAAAAGCTTTAACTGAATAGATTTAGATGCTCAAAGTCTTCGAAACGTTTCTAGTCTTCTCGTTGCCTTTCATTATTTGTCAGTGAATTTAGTGACAAACCTTAATTACCTGTAAAGTGTCCTTGTGGTAGGTGGTAACATGGAACTGTATTAGAGATCTCATTGGAGGGGTGAGTATTTAATACACTAAAGTTCACATGTACAAAGCCAGAGGATTAGGGAATCGATTAATTGTATCCCAAAAGGATGCTTTGCTTTAAGAAGGAATTCACTAAATACTGAGAGCTATTGCCTTAAAGTTTTGATGGTGTTAGTTCCTGGGGAGCAGGAGGCTAGGAGTGGGGGATGGGGTAGAGTGTACGGGGGTGAGAGAGAGGAGTAGAGAAATATAGTGAAGTGTTAAAAGCTTGGTCAGAGTGAATATAACCATTCTTTCCCAAAGTGTGTTATGTGGGAGAAATAGAGTTTTAGAGTCAAACGTGATTATGGAATCTTGGCTTAAATACTGTTGATCAGGTTTCTCCAAGAAGGCTCAGAGCTTTTTTTTTTTTTTTTTTTTCCCTGAGACAGGGTCTCACTATGCCACCGAACACCAAGGCCACCTAGGCTAGAGTGCAGTGATGCAATCATAGCCCACTGCAGCCTCAAGCTCCTGGGCTTAGGTGATTCTCCTGTAGCTGGGACTACAGGTGCATGCCAACATGCCCAGATCATTAAACAAAATTTTTTAGAGATAGGATCTTGCTATGTTGCCCAGGCTGGTGGCAAACTCCTGGCCTCAATTGATCCTCCCGCTGTGGCCTCCCAAAGTGCTGGGATTACAGGTGTGAGTCCTGTGCCTGGTCCTGCTCAGAGTTTAATATGCTTTCTTGGTTTGTGACTCTCTAAGGACAAGGTTTGCATTGTCCACAGTTACTTGACCAAAGCATTCTTTGCATTGGCATGGGTGACATTGCACAGGGCTGCTGTTCCTGGGAACACACTTTGGGAAATGCAGTGTCAGTCTCCATTAGGAGGATGGTGTCCAGATTTTTCTTTTTTGGAGAGACCTTGATCATTGGATGGGCGTAGGCAGGGATTCAACGAGGAAAAGGGTCTTTCTTCATGCCTGGGAGGAACCTTGAAGGAACAGAGGGAAAGAGAATACTAAAAAGGCTGAAAAAAAGCCCCGATTGTCACCAGGTTGCTACCAGCAAGAGTGGAGATTCACTCTGATGCTCCAGGGAGGGACCCAGGAAAGGGTGGGGTACAGGAAAGCAGATTTCAGCTTGAAATGAGAAAGAACTTTCCAAAAATTAGAATTCTCCAAAGAGGGAAGTATTTGATAGAGTTCTGCGGGAGGAAGGACAGTTGCATAAACCAAGAGTAGGACTTGGGACACCTTTGAATCTATTTCCTTCAACGACTGGATTACCAGGTGGACAGCTCCCAGAGGAAATAAGACTTTCTTCACAGAAACACCCCACACACTGCATTCAATTAATTAGGTGCACCGTTACTTTGCTAAGAATTGACTTATCCAAATGTCGTCTAATTTCTTCCTCCTGGGCTTGTGGAGCTCTGATAGTTTGCATGGCCGCTTTAACAGCTCTCTGTGGAAATGAGAAAATCATTCAATCAGGCGAAATGGATTTGGGATAAGCAAAGGAGCTTTTTTCGGTGTGGATATTTTAGAAACGCCTGTACCATTTAGATTACAGAAGTTAGAAATCTGGGGACTTCCTGATCAGACAGCATCTAATGATCAAGTCAATGAACTACTTGAAATTTGATAAGCTGAATAGAATGGAATTTTTTCATCTAATTTGGGATCCATATTTGGACCTTGTTTATTTAGATCTGCATAGGTGATTAGAGAGGCTCTAACTCCAAATGCCTAAGATGAAATAAAAATTGATATATGCAAAGTGATATATTTTGATTCAAATAAAATGCTTAAAATTCAACTCACCAAGAATCTGAGACCCCCTGAGAACAGTTCTCAGCAGGTGGCCCCTGTCCTTCGTGGGTGTCAGGAAGTACTCAGGGGCAAGGAGGGCCCTACAATGTTTAGGGGAAGACCTGCTGGATGCAGGGCTGACTCAGTTGCTACACTGTTCCCCTGGGAAATGAGATCTGATTTTGGGGGAGGAAACGGGAGCGGAATGGTTCAGTGGCTTGCTGGTTAGTGGCAAATAGATAAAAGGAGATGCAAAGGGTGACATTCAGGGGCCCGGCTTTACTCCCCCCGTTTGAAATACCCACCCAAGAAATGCCAGGCAAAGCCTCGCCCGACCCGGTTCCTCTGCAGCAAGCCCCTGCGTTTTCTCCTTGGCCCTGCATTTTGGCCCTGTGAGTTTGCATGTTTGGTTTGAAAGCTCTCTATGGAAATACTCTTATTTTTTCCATCAGGTGGCCCCATGGCAGGAGGTATGGCAGCAGGAGCCCTTGCTGAAGGGCCCCTGGCCCGAGTGAGATGGAGCTGGCGTCAGGCACATAAGCAATGTTTCCTCTAGACCGAGGGCTCTGCACATCATCACGGATCCCCTGTTTTGTGACTAGCCTTTAAAAATCCCAGTTATTTAAATCCTTAGGTTTACTTAGCTCCATTACCAGTCAGGCCAGGGGTGTTTCCTGACACTCTGTCGTAACCACGACATAGACCCTTACCTGTGAGGCAGCAGGGGAGCCACCAGCAGCAGAGACCCCCAGCCCCCACTCAGTGTGCTCTCCACCCTCTCCTAGCCCTGGCCCCTGGGATGGACCCTGAAGCTGATCTCTGCCCCCAGCCTTGGAGACCCTCTGGCTCCCTCCTAGGCCTGGGTCACTGCTCTGGGGCGGGGTCTGTGCTCCCCTGGCTCTGTTGGTTGTTGGCCTCTGTGCGGTCAGCTCTATCCCTTCCATGAAGGGCAGGGAGGAGGAGCCATCTGTGCAAACTCCAGTGGGGGGTGACTGTGGAAAGGGCTGGCCCAGGCCACAGAGGACATGGTCTCTGGTGCCACCTCTGCCATGCCTTCTGCTCTTGCTGGGATGGGGACTGAGGCATGTTTATTCCTCTGCAGAAGACAATAGCAGTGTGTAGATGTCTGCAGAAGGGAGGGCAGGGTGGTGGAAATAGAGTGAGAGGGCCTGGGAAGGTGGTCCCTGGATGTGGTACTCACGCAGCAGGCACCGTGCACAGCTCTGCTGGGGCGAGAACAGACTCTTGTGAACTCTGCCTAAAAGGTGTCTTGGAATTGCCTGGCATGGTGGCCCTTCCGGCTGGGGAATGGCTGCTCAGCAGGGAGTCCTGGCTGGTGGGTTTGTGTGTGGTCTCCAGAGCTTGCCAGGTTTTAGAGATACTGCAGAGGGCCAGGAGATCGAGGTGGCTGGAGAGGCTTTGGGGTGCATGGGCCACAGATGGACCCCACTCCACATCACCAGCAAGACCTTCTGTTGGCTTTCATCTCTTCTCTCCAGGCTTCTGAATGGAGTCCCCAGTGAAAACAGAAAGTGGTGACTGTTTTCCAGGGAGTGAGACTTTCCACAAATGTAGAACCAGGCAGAGACGTTTCTCTTTAGCACTTCTGGTTAGGAATTTTACAAGTTTTCTAGCGAGACGAGATTAGAAACTAAATGCCAGAACCACTCTTGATTTATTTTTGTAGTATATTCTCTCCCACCCCCAGCTGCATCCTCCCCCCACCCTGCCCCCAATCCCTAATACCCTGAGACCCACTCTTGGTCTTTTTGTCTGAAGTTGCCTTGATTTGTACACACACACACACACATCCGTGCATGTATGTGCAGGCACACACACGTGGGCATATATACGCATAAATGCACACACATACACATGCATACACAGGCACATGTGCACACACAGGCACACGTACACACAGGCACACATGCACACAGGCACATGTACACACACAGAGACATGCACACAGACATGCACATACAGGCACATGTGCACACAGGTACATGTGCTCACACAGGCACATAGGCACACGCACAGACAGGCACACACACACACAGGCACACATACACACAGAGGCACACGTGTACACAGGCATGCACACAAGCACACGTGTACACATGCACACACAGGCACATGTACACAGACAGGCACACATAGGCACATGTGCACACAGGCACATGTGCCCACACAGGCATGCACACACAGGCACACATGCACTCAGGCATACGTGCACACAGGCACATGTACACAGGCATGCACACAAGCACACGTGCACACAGGCACACGTGCACACAAGCACACACAGGCACATGTGCCTTCACAGACACATGTGCACACACAGGCACGCACACACATTCCCTCTGGGTGGCTCATGCCAAGTGCCAGCACTGCTGAGGCCTCAAACTCCAGGAACACCCTGACCCTCAGTGTCCGAAATAAGTCAGCCCACTTAGGAGGGAAGAATCTACTGAGGGAGAAGTGTCACCTCCCCTCCCCATCCCCTGGGTGGGTGGAGGAGGATGTCTCCCCGACCCCTCCACGGGGAGAAGAATAAGCTGAAGGCTTTCTGGTGAGTGACTCAGGTTAACTCAACAAACTCCTATGGGCATTTGAAAAATGTTAATGCTATTTATGAATTCAACTGGAGTCTAAGAGGAAATCAAGGAAAGTTATTGGTCAAAACTCAAGAAGAGGCTGGGCACAGTGTCTCATGCCAGTAATCCCAGCTCTTTGAGAGGCCGAGGTGGATGGATTGCTTGAACCCAGGAATTCGAGACCAGACTGGGCAACATAGCAAGACCTCATCTCTAAAAAAAAAAAAAAAACCTAAAAGAAGTGAACCCAGGGCAACTCTCTGGTCTGATTGGCCAGTTGCATCCCTGGTGAGTCCCCAGGGAGGCCCTGGGAAGAATGCATCAGCTGTCATTGACTTTAGCATCCCCCCATTTGCCTCAGCACAGGGTAGGCACTTGGCAAATGTGAAATAGTAATTAGCGTTAGTGGCCTGGACAAGGCGCTGCTGTGCTTGGTAGCAAGCTGTCGGTGGAGAACCAAGAACCTCCCTAAGGTCTCTCGCTCATTGCTTTCCCAGCCAGAGCGCATGTCTCACTTACCCATTAATTCCTCAGAGCTCCTGAGCTTCCTGTTGTCACACAGGCATCTTTGAGGCACGAGAACAGAATGCTTGCGGTGGCCGACTTGGCTCCCGTTGCTGAGTTCTAATCCTAACTCTGCCACTTCTCTGCTGTGTGACCTTGGGCAAGTTTGTTCGTTTGTTTGTCTTTTTTTTTTCCTGTTTGTGTAGAATGGGATCTCGCTACATTTCCCAGGCAGGTCTCGAACTCCTGGGCTCAAGCTATCCTCCCGCCTCTGCCTCCCTAAGAGCTGGGATTACAGGTGTGAGCCGCAGTGCCCAGCTGGGCAAGTTTTTAATCTTTCTGTGCCCTGTTTTCCACTTGTAAAGTAAGGATAAGTGGAACACCTGCCTTATAAAGTTGCTGTGAGGATTAAGTGGGTGAACACTTGTAAAATGCTTAGAGCAGCGCCCAGCACCTACTAAATGCTGTTGATTCCTGTCTTTTCGTTTTTCTTTTGGTTCCTTCAACAGTGCCTCTAACTGCTTGTCCCATGGACATCAAAAGATGGCTAGAGGCCAAGCACAGTGGTTCTTGCCTATAATCTCAGCACTTTGGAAGCCCAAGGCAAGAGGATCACTTGCGACCAGGAGTTTGAGACCATCCTGGGCAACATAGTGAGATCCTCATATTGACAAAAAATAAATTTAAAAAATTAGCCAGGTGTGGTGGTGCTGACCTGGAGTCCTGGCTGCTCAGGAGGCTGAGGTGGGAGGCCTGCTTGAGCCCAGGAGTTTAAGGCTGCAGTGAGCTATGTTTGCGCCACTGCACTTCAGCCTGGGCAACAGAGTGAGGGAAAGAAAAACAAAAGTTGACTAACATCTGTAGGTGTAGAGAAGATCATTCCAGAACAAGCAAGGGGATATCTCAGGGATGGGAGAGGGGTGGGGTGGGCACTAGAGTGGTCTCTCACTGCCTGGAGCTTACCTGTCACAACCTGGGCATGTTCAGGTGCTGTGGCCTTATCCCTGCCTACATCCAGGCTCCCCCAGTGTCACCTCCTCAGAAAGGCCTCCAGGACTGAGCACCATCAGACACTGCACCCCACAGCCCTCTCCATCCCCTCTCTGCATTTGATTTTCCTCTTAGCACTCACCAATTCGTTGTGGGATAAATAGATCTTACTGCTCATCTGTCTCCCTCCACTCCTGCCCATAGGGATGTCAGCTCTATGAGTGCAGGATTCTTCCCTGTCTGTTAACTGTTGGACTCTAAACAAGGCCTGGCCCCTCCACAGGCACACACATATTTTTCAAATGATTGAATAAATCTAAGATCATTGCTTTATTTTCCACTTTGTATAAAATCTTTGTGAGGGATGGAAACTCCCTCCAACCTCACGCAGGAGAGATTTAAGGCTATAAAGGCTATACGATCGTTAGCAATGAATCATTCCTTTACATAACATTCACACAGTTTCCTACAGCAGGCATATGTATGTTGTCGTGTGACATATGTGTTTTAATTTTCAAGTGTACAGTTCTTGATCCTCACGTTCTCTCCAGGCAGTTAGGAAGCCTGTGTTCTCTGATTACCCTCTATGATCAAGAAGATTCTGGAACACAGGGGCCTTCAAAAGAGCATTGGTGGTATTGAAATGGATCCCCATGACATCCTAAACCTGGCTTGAAAATTCTGTTCAATTCTCGTTGCTCCATCAAAAATGCCCCCAGTGCTGTTGCCCTCTCTGATGTCAGCCACTCCCTTGAACCACTGGTGGTTCCTGTTTCAACCTCTCATTTGGTATTTAATTGTACCCTGTCTTGGAGCATCTCTTGGGCTATCATCTTACTGAGTATTTAACCCTGTATTGTCCTACTTTCCATACAGCTCTATCTTTCACCTCTATTGGTCTGCAGTCTTCCCAAGAGTAGGAACCAAACAGCCCTGACTTTCTTATGCCTACCACTGGGTGCTCAGATCGCACAATGCAATTCAGCGGCTCACATTTGAGTGAAAGAATAATGAATGAGGAAAAAGCCCATCTATCTAGTCCCACTGAATTCTTGCATTGAGAATTTATCTCTATGACCCTCACCCGAAAAGTACCTGAGGCACTAGAGGCACATATGGATATTGGCAATGATTTTCCTTCAGAAATGTTGATTGGCATCTTGGTATCTTATTTCAGAAATCCTGGAAATGTCTCTTTCTGAAGACTAAAAACCAGTTCAGTCACTCCAGAAATGATGTGTTGGCTTTTTTTTAAAAGTGATACTTGATTCACTGCTCATTTTTCATTCTTTCTCTAATATTTGACATCCCTTTATTCTGGAGTTCAAGGTCAGGGGTGCTGAGACAGTTCACTTTGAAAAGCAGATTTGAAAGTGGACTTCATCATTGAAGCTGGAGTAGAAATGAGGTCTTCACTTCACAAAGTCATGGAACTGTAGAGGTGGAAAGAACGTCTCCGACATAACATTGTATTTCCTTTTCTTTTTTCTGAGACAGAGTCTTGCTCTGTCACCCAGGCTGGAGTGCAGTGGTGTGATCTCAGCTCACTGCAGCCCCTGCCTCCCAGGTTCTAGTGATTCTCCTGCCTCAGCTTCCTGGGTAGCTGGGATTACAGGTGCCTGCCACCATGCCCGGCTAATCTTTGTATTTTTAGTGGAGTCGGGGTTTCTCCACGTTGGCCAGGCTGGTCTCAAACTCCTGACCTCAGGTGATCTGCCCAAAGTGGATGGGATTATAGGCGTGAGCCACCATACCTGGCTGCATTTCTTTCAAAAGACACCAAGCCAAGAGGGGGCCATCTAGACACCCTTCCATATTTTGCAGATGAGAAATGTCCAGATTAGGGGCACACCTTAGGATTCCCCTGGCGTGGGCAGAGTTTTCTGCAGATAACCAACATAGAGAGAAATGCGGCTGTGGTTGATGGTTTATAGCTTATTTCTCCACCTTTTAAATTTAAATCATTATAGAAGGGGTGATATAAATACAGTATGAAAGGATACCTTAAAGGGCAGCCAGCCAGAATTCTTACAAGTATTAAATAGAAAGATAATGGTCCCTCTTTAGTCATTACAATAATACGATGAGCCCAGTGTGAAGTATTATGTATGGCACCTGCTGTAGTTGCCTTGGTGGTAAAGAGAAAACAGGACTAGAAAGTTGAGAGCTGATGCCAAGGTGTTTTCCAGTGGTAGCTGCTAAGCACCCCGTTGAAAGGAACTTAAGTGCGTCTTGGAGGAAGGAGCCTGTCCTCCTGTTGTTAAGTTGTACAAATGGAAAAATTCGGGAGACATAAGTAGGCTGGTGAGTAGTTTAATTGGGTTTCATTGCAATGTTTTGGCTCCGAGAAGAGAGAGGAAACGTCTGCAGTCAGCATTTGGCCAGTGGAAGCCACCCCTTATCAGCAGGGCCCCGGTGAAGGTGAAGAGGTGGGTTTTTCAGGAGCGGGTCCCTGGACTTAGTCTACCTTATCATCCTCTCCTGGAACCGAGGATCCTTCTGGCCCAGCCCAGAAGGCCTAGCACCAGCTCCCCGGAGCTTCTTTCTCCTGGTTCAGAAGTGTGCAAGGGAGATTACATGATGATGTTACTGTTGAATGATGGTGTTACTAGAGAATTTGATTGGAGAGGACTGGGATTACTGTTTCAAAGCCTCCCCATTTCTCCATTGCTCTTGGAAAGGACAGGTTCCCTCTCATTAAACCCTGGAGGGCCTAGGTTCATGGAAACAGAGACCTCACATTTCTGCATTGAACTGGGTGATCAGTGGCTGGCATCTTTTCTGAATAGAGAGCATGGCCAATTTATTAAAGATGGCCCGGGTTGCACCTAAATTTCCCAGAGTGAGCAACTCTTACTAGAGAATATTGCATTTCAGTTTTCTCCTCCAGTCTAAAAATACTTTAGGTTGGGCTGGGCGTGGTGGCTCACATCTGTAATCCTAGCACTTTGGGAGATCAAGGCAGGTGGATCACGAGGTCAGGAGATCAAGACCATTCTGGGTAACATGATGAAACCCCATCTCTAATAAAAATACAAAAAAAATAGCTGGGCGTGTTGGCATGTGCCTGTAGTCCCAGCCATTCAGGAGGCTGAGGCAGGAGAATCGATTAAACACGGGAGGTGGAGGTTGCAATCACCCGAGATTGCACCACTGCACTCCAGCCTGGGTGACACAGTGAGACTCCATTTCAAAAACAAAACAAACAAACAAACACAAAATCAAAAAAACCAGCTTAGGTTGTAGAATGGTGCAAAGCCCAGGGCCACTCTCTTTGCCGTGTTCCTTGCACCGCTCCAGGCATCATGTCACTCCTGGGGGCTTCGGACAAATGACTTAATGTTTTTGTGCCTTAGCTGCTTCTGTGAAATGGGAATAATAATAGTTGCTAATTCATAGGGTGGCTGTGCAGGTTAAATGTGTTAACACATCTAACATGCTTTGAACAGTGCCTGGCTCACAAATTGTAGCTATTAGTATTACTATTAGTATTAGAAATAAGGTCTCATTCTGTTGCCCAGGATAGAGTACAATGGTGGGATCACAGCTCACTGCAGCCTTGAACTCCTGGCATCAAGTGATTCTCCGCCTCAGCCTCCAGGGTAGCTGGGACTACAGGTGTGCACCACCATGTAGGGCTAATTGAAATTTGTGTGTGTGTGTGTGTGTGTGTGTGTGTGTAGAAACAGGGATCTTGCTATGTTGCCCAGGCTGGTCTCAGATTCCTGATCTCAAGGAATCTTTTTGCCTCAGCCTCCCAAAGTGCTGGGATTACAAGAATAAGCCACCATACCCTGTTGACTGTAGCTATTATTATCTTCCTGCTCCTTCATCTGTATCTCATTGTTTCTGAGGTGAATCATCATGGGCTAGAGGGTGTGGACGGGGCCTTCCAGGCCCAGTTCCCAATGGCTGCCTTCTCCATGTTGGGAAAGCTTTGCTCCAGAGTCTGGACAAACTCCAGGGGCACAAACCCCTCCGGAATCTTGGGCAGGTCTCTCCAGCTCGTAACGGGCCACCCAGCCTGGCTCTGTCCCTTGGGGTGAACTGTTCAAATAAAGGAGAAGCCTGAGGGGCCCCCTGGTCAGTCCTGCCTGCTCCAGATGGCAGCTCATATCAGGCAGGGTTGCATTTCTAAGGTAAGGCGGGAGACTTTCTTCATTGCCGAGGGTGAGCATGCCCCACGGGGCTGTCAACCCCTGGCATTCTTCAGAAACTCTGGAGCCGTGGGGTTCACTGCCAGTACTCAAGCCTGTTTGGAAATTTGGAAAAAAAGGAGTCCCTATTTTCCCTATTTGCATCGCCCCAGGGAGTTGGATTTTGCAGTTTTCCGGTGTGCACTCCTCTCTCTGCACACCAGCAGGCTGCAGAGGAAGGTTTCCGTAATGTTTGGAAACACGGGAGGTAGTTGAGTAAATGGCCCGTTCTGGCAGTGCCGCTCATCCATGTTTTCCAAAATGCGTGTAATTTCCACTTTAGTCTCAGCTCCCCAATCCGCAGTATGTTCTGAAGTGTCAGTTCTAAATGCAGCTCGTTCCTTGCACAGTGGGGAATCGTGGTGTGGCTCTGTGGCCTGGGCCAGGGCGCCTGGTAATGCGGGTGCACTTGGAATTCTATGTAGGCACCCACATGACACCCCACCATCTTTCCACCCTCAGCAGAGAGATGTGAACTACTCGTGGCCTTGGGACAGAAGAAACAGAATTACTCTCTTGGGCTTGGACTGGCAATTTAGGACTAATGGAGATTGTGGGGAAAGGATGCACAGGGCAGGTTGGGGCGTGGAGGCTTCTTATCTGTAGCATGGCCCAGGCCCTGGGATGGCAAACACCCAAAGCTTCCCTGCCTAGAAGAGGACAGTGGTCCCAAGGCTGTTTCCACAGGGGCCATAGTAGCATGTGGGGACACAAACCATTTAGTCAACCAGACCCGACATCTGAATCATTTAGAGATCTGAATGGACTGGATTCCAATACAGCTAACGTTTATGGAGCCTCTGTTGTGTGGCCAGCATTGGGCTAAGGCTCATGCCTGTTGTTTTGAGCGTGCCTGGCGGGAGCTCCTGTCTGGTTGACGTGGGGCGCATATGCCACCGTGTTCTGCTCAGGAAACATTTGAATGAGGCTTTTGTGCCAGGATTACAGATTCCGAGTTGAAGGGAGATGAGAAGAGATCTCGTCTCCTACTTCCCTGCTCAGGGAGTCCTGGGTGGTCCCAGAACTGTTCAGCAGAAGCATTTTCTTAACCCTAAGGCATTTTGTTCTTTAGGAATTCCCGTTCTATTTCTCATCCAAAAAGAGACACGGATGCTGAAGCTGAAATTTGTCATTGTAGATAAAACATTCTGTTCGCTTCATCTGGTTATTTGATGGGAAACAGTGGCGTTTGGATGCCTGTTTATTTCTCACTGTTGGGAAAATAATCCTGTCCCCAGCAGGCTTGCCACTTGGGTCCACTCCCTGTCCTACTCCAGCACAGAGCCTGGGTTTCTGGGGAGCTGGGCACCATGGCCCTGGGGAACTTAGACTTTCCTTGGATCTTCCTGTTGTAAATTCTTGGCTGTGGGCTCTGCAGTGCGGGAGGGCGTGGGGGTTCCAGAGCGTGTGATTTGAAAATAGGAAGAAGGAGAGGTGCCAGATACACAAAAAGCACATGAATTTTTCACACTGGGGGTGGGGGGATAAAAACAAAATCTCAATTCTGAAAAATAGACCCAGTGTGCAAAACCCTTTCCAGCTCGTGAGCTCATTAGGAGTCAAATGCCACCGAAGCCGTGCCAAAAGTGGGCCTGCAACCCAAGAGATCCCTTTGGAAGGACAGTCAATATCTGATCCCAGGAATAAGGGGAACCCCTGTGTGTGAGGAGAAAATCCTAGGTTCAGCTGTGCCTCCCTCCTCCAGGGATCTCAGGTTTAATGTTGGCCCTTTTTGGAATCCACACAGCACCTTTCTCACGGGTTTAAAAATAGACTCCAGGGCTGCCAACCCTCTTAAAAGGAACATGATGGAGATTGGTGCCAACTCTGTGGGGCCTGATCCGGGCTCTAAATAGACCCCTGCACTTGCCATCCCTTATTCCGGCCAAACCGGGTGCCCAGGGTACCTTAATTGACCACTGGGCACTTCCCACACAAAGTTAAGTAGAAAAACAACCAAGACTCCATTCCTCTCTCCTTTTTTCTGTCACTGCCATCAAGGTTGAGAAGGAATGACTAGGTTTAGAGGGAGTCAGACTGGATTTCTGATTCAATTCAATGTGACATTGTGTGGAAGATTCTGTAGAGTTCCTTCCTAGTTAATAACATTTCCCCGACAGCGATACTCCTGGTGGCCAACACATTCTCCAGTATGGTCACTGGCTGGCTCTGCATGGCGATAAACCAGCCTGCCTTTCTCAGTAAAGGGTGGGGTTCCTGGTACCCACCCTTATCGGTGGTGCCCAGAGTCTCTAGGAGTGGAGGCAGCTCCTTGGGTTGGTGGGGCAGAACAGATAGAACGAGGGTCAGGAGCCGAACGGGTCAGTGAGCCACAGCCAGCGGCAGGACACTGCAAGGGCAGCTGCTGACAGGGAGCGTGGGGCACAACTGCATCTACACATTGTTTCTTTGCTGCCAAGAAAATGGGCATTGAAAGGGGTGCATTATAAACCCAAGAGGTCTGGGTGCAGAGCAGAGCTTTCAGGTTTCTTAGGATCCTGATCTTGGCTGTGGGTGTTTGACCCTGGGTCAGCAGTGATGAGGCCCTGATTTTCCAGTGTTGAGGCAAAATCAGTGACACTCCACACGTTTGAGGGAGATGTTAACCTTTGACAAAAGCTTTAGTGGAGAAGAAAGGGAGGGGAGGAGGAAAAACGAGCATCAGCTGTCACTGATGGAGCACCTACCATGCGCCAGAAGTGGTGGTCAGCATTTTCACATTATTCTCCCAATATTGGAGAGATGGGTGAAGCTAGTTTCATTTTACTGATGAAGAAATCAACTGATGATGAAATAACTGATGATGAAAAGTTATTTCCTTTATCAAAAGCTGTGCAACTCAGTTGTGGGAGACCTGCTGACTCTTTGTCCAGAAAGCAAATAGTGTTGTTGCTATTGAGTTCTGGGTTTGAGTTGATTGCATAGGAGGGTTGAGCAGGACGGTCATTGCCACAGGGCCTGAGCTGCCAGCACGCCCTTCTCTCGAATCCTGGGGCTGCCCTGATCTCAGCTCTGATATCCCTGTAGAGAGGAGCCACCTTATGTCCCCTACCGGTCACCATTTGAAGCAGCCTGAACCTATTCCCCCAAATCATCCTGAGGAGGCAGAGTCACCCGAGATCCCACTCGTGTGGGATGGGATTCTCTGTTTCAGGCTCATGTTCTTCCAGCTTGTGAAATCCCTGCAGGAATTCACAGCAGCGGCAGTCCCTCGAGTGTCCCAGAGTCCCAGTCTATCCTGAGAACAGCTTACTGCACCAAGCCAGAAGTGAGCTGGGGGCTTAAGTGCTGCACAATTTCTTCCCTTTCTTCTCTCCCACACCATCCCCACTTGGCGTAGCTGCATGTGGCTCAGAGGACAGAACCCCACAGGCAAGGCCTCCAGCATTTCATTATGCTTGTCTGCAGACAGTGCTGCAAAAAGACAGTCGGTAAAATATTAAGCAAGATGGGAAAAGCCTGCAGACTCCATGAAGTCATAGGCTAGAACAGAGGCCTGCATCTGCTGAGTCTTCAGCCTTTTCTTCAGCCCATCAGTTCCTTTCTGGTGGTTTGTTTTGATCTCATCGGCAGATCTTAGCACACTAAATGCCTACATTAAAACATGCAGCCTTGAAGTATAAACAAAATGAGATGGAGAAGCAGGATGATTATTTGTGGTCTAAGGGTGTGGTCGTGAAGGAAGGTTGAAGGGGCAGTCAGTTATGGCGAAAAGAACAATGATTTAGCTTTCTGAATCCCTAGAGCCCAAAGAGACCCTTCCAAGATGTATAGCTTACCCAGCAGTCTCTATGCCAGGTCAAAGGGTGAGTTATCTTTTTCTATCCTGAGGGATCTCCGGCAAAGATTAACCTCTTTCTGAATAATGAGTTAAGTCACGTATCTCTTACAGCTGGACATTTCTTTCTGTGGAATTTAATCTTTTCCATAGCAATTGAACCCCAAGACTTCAGTTTCTTTATGACTCATGGAAGTGGTGGGGACGTCAGTCTTCTAACATCAGTTGGCAATCACTGTGTCTAGCACTGCCCAGCACTATGCCAGTCACATAGGGGAGTCGGTGGGGAAAGCAAGGGAGAGGGACTGGGAATTCGGAACTTGAGAACCAAGCTGTTTCTGCCTGGGAGACAGTTATAATTATGTTCTGGTGCCAGGCCACCACACCTGGGACCGGGCACCATATAATTAGCTCCACTGTGGCATCAGTGCTGGAGTTTAGGTTTCAAGGGCTCTCTCCTTAGCCTTATCAGCTCCGCTCCTTTAGCCCCAGGCCTCACTGAGCAACATGTCTGTAGTTGTGTCCTTTCTCCTCCTCTTGGGCCTTGCCTGACTCATCGCCTAAGTTTCAAAGCCTCAACCCTAATGAGGTCATGACTAATGTCAAGAATTCTTGGCAGTTCTGAGAACTAAAGTCCTCTAATAATACTTCAGCATCTTTCCCATTACACTCAGAGCACTGCGGGTTGTATTCAGCTTCTGGTCCACTGTGACTATCACATCTTTTTCTTTGTGATTCTATATCACCCACAGCATTGTAGAAAGAAAGACACAGCTTAAGAATTAGAAGAACTAAGGACCAAAATAGGACAGGGAATGTTTTTGCTACTGAACTTTGAATATTTCATTTATAAGATCTGTTTATCTCACCTTTAAGAAAGATATTCTGTATATATAGAACTCTCAAAACTCAATAAGAAAACAAACATTCCAATTTAAAAATGGACAAAAGATTTGAATAGCTGCATCACCAAAGAAAATGTATAGATGGCAGATAAGCACCTGAAAAAGATGTTTAACATTATCAGTTATCAGGGGAAATGCAATAGACCCTGTCTCTACCAAAAAATTTTTAAGAATTAGCCATGCGGTGCATCTATTAGGATGTCTGAATTAAGACAGACCATACCAAGTCTTAATAAGGATGTGGACTGTCTGGCAGGAGACAGGGATTACCAAGGGGCGTGAGGAAACTTTTGGAGGTGATTGTGCCCATTATCTTATGTGGCCATGGTTTCATGGGTATACCTATGCCAAAACTTAGTAAATTGTACATGTTAAATGTGCAACCCATAGGGTGTCAATTAATCCTCAAATCGTTGCTGAAAAATAGTATCTCTTTCAGTTCATTGTGCAAGTCAATTGCATTTGTGTTCTTGAAAGTATTATATATATATTATTCATCCATTCGAGCAGGGCGTTTTCTCTCTCTCTGTAAATATTAATGTTGGAACAGTACATTAGAATCCCTTGAGATATTCCACTGGGCTGAGATCAGGGCTGTTCCAGTAACCATCATTTATTAATTGGAGTTCTCTATGTAGAGGATTCTAGCAAATCTGGAAGGTAGTTTTCAGAGGCACGAGGCAAGAGACCTGGAGGTCTTAGCATTATGTGCCTGGGGTGGGAACGGGCTGCTGCCTTCCAGAGAGCGCCCATCCTAAAGTTCAGCCCCAGGTCTGTGGAGGGTCTTGTGCCTGGAGAATTCTCATAGTGTCGTCTTCAAATACCAGTTTTTTAACCCCATGATGAGGAGTTAGTTGTGTTATCACACTTCAGATTCCTCCTTTTGACAATGTCCTGGCCTTTTCTTTGATCTTTGATTTTCCTACTCCCTTGGGACACTCCCGCCCGCCCCCCATTGCTGCATGGTTCTGCAGATTACCTGGCTTTGTAACACACTCTTACAATATTTTCTTCTTTTTAAATTTTAAATTTTTATTTTTTTAGAGACAGGGTCTTACTCTGTCACACAGGCTGGAGTGCAGTGGTGCAATCATGGCTCACTGCAGCCTCCAACTCCTGGGCTCAAGTGATCCTCCTGTCACAGTCTCCTGAGTAGTTAGGAATATGGGCATGTACCAGCATGCCTGGCTAATTTAAAACTTTTTTTTTTTTTTTTTGGTAGAGACAGGATCTCGCTATGTTGCCCAAGCTGGTCTTGAACCCCTGGCCTCAAGCAATCCTCCCACCTCAGCCTCCCAAAGTGCTGGAATTATCCTTCAAGATCATCCCCCACATTATGTCTTCCTGGCGCTGAGCACACTATTGTTGGGAATCTTGTCAGTGCTGCTAGTGGCAGGGTTTTGGGTCAGTTTGGCTCTGAACCAGTTGGACCCACTGTTTACTAGTGGGGACCTTGGTCTTGACCCATTACCTCCCTGGGCTCAGTTTCTTCATTTATCCAACTGCAGTAGCGTTGCCTGTCTTATGGGGTGACCACGATGATTTAAATGAGATAATGCAATATGCCCATCAGCTAATAGGCGCTTAGCCTACCAGTTCCTCACCAATTCACAGCTGTACTGTATAATGTCAGGGCAGAGGGGGACAGGAAAACAGCCTTTGGTATTGTATCTTGACTGTGATTTGAAGCCAGCATGAAGCTGGCTCATGATAGAAAACATCTATGATCTGAACAAGCCATATTGCCAGGGGCCCAGTTACCTGACACTGCTTTTACTGACGGTTCCCTCATCGCTCTGAATTGAGCCTACTCTTCATGATTTCACCCCAAGACTTCCCAGAACCCCAGATATGGGTTTTGACATCTGCCCCTGAAATGACTGCATTAGAAGGTGATGGTGGTCCCAGGCCAGAATACTGGAGCTGACTGCGCGGATACAGCCTCGGGTGACGCCAGTTCACCGCCAGCGTCAGAGCAGTGCGGGAGGCAGCGGGAGGGAGTGACAGCTCTGCCCTCCTGCAACCCAGCTGAGTCTCGCGTGGCGGCTCTCAGGCAGAATCTGGAATAGGCTGATTAACTGGTATCTCAGGACACGATAGAAGAGCTCAAAACATGCAAATCGGTTATGGGGCATAAATAGAGTTTACTGGGCTCACCCAGGCCGCGTCTCGGCAGGCTCCGGGAACCATTTACCCGGGCTTTCGGGGCGGCGGGAGGCAGGGCGGGAGGCCATGCAGCTTGGAGCTCCTCACCTCCATTGGACGTGTGTGCCTCCCCTCCGCAGGGGCAGGACGCCCGCCCCTCGCCCGCCCGCGGCCGGCACCTGCAGCTGGGGCCGCACCCCGCCCGCGCCCCCGCGCGCACCCCCTCCGCAGGGCTTGGCGGCAGGTGCCTGCTCTCCAGAGAGCGCTTCGCATTAACTTTCCCATCTGACATAATCATGGAGAGAAAATGAAGAGATCCCATTAGCGGCTGGCGGGCGGGCGGGAGAGCGCAGGGCCGGGGCACATCGGATCCCTGCCGGGGCTAGGGCCGGGACCGGGGCGAACGGAGGGCGCCTGTATTTTTAGCCAGATGCCGCGTAACTTGCTGGCGCTCCCCGCGCCGCCCAGCAGATAACCGGGAGGGGGAGCGGGAGCCGGGCTCGGATTTCAGCGCGGGCGCCGGACGATGGCAGCGCGACAGGGCAGGTCCGGGCCAGACTCTGCGGTGAGTGCACGAGCTGTCGCGGTTGCTGGGCCGGAGCCGGGGCGCGGGGATCCGGGCCGGGGCTGGGGCCGGGGCTCTGCGTCGATCTTGCGGGCTGCGGCTCCGCGCCCGGCTCCCCGGCGCCAACTTTCTCGGGCGGGTGCGGGCACGCGCGCCGGCGCTGCCCTTCTGTTGCCTCACGCCGGGCGCCGAGGCTTCTAGCAGGATCCAGGGGAAAATTCCTCTGGCCTGGAGGCTGCTGCCGGGGAAGGGCTGGAGACGGGGCCGGGAGGCGCTGGAGACGGGGCTGGGAGGCGGCAGGACCTGTGGCCAGCCCGGGAGAGGCTCACCGGCAGGAGCGTGGAGCCGCTTCAGGGTGCCCCGAGGGGGGCTGGGCCCTGGCCGAGGCCGCGTCCCCTCATCCCAGGGGGAGAGCCTGGCCGCGCAGATTCAGCCGGAGGTGGGGGATGCACGGCCTTGGGCTGGGCGGGCGGCTGGTCTGCGGCGCGTCTGGCCCCTAAACCTCAGAAACGCGAGGCGCCCAGAAGCCCCCAGGTAGCAGGAAATGAATGGGGGCAGAGGAAGGCAGACCTGTTGGGCGCCCTGGCAAGCCTGGAGCTCCCCGCCGCTGTCCCCCGAGATCCTCGCAGCCCCCTGGCAGGATCCCTATGTTAGCAATGGGGAAATGGAGGTTTGGGGCCTTAGATTAGCACAGCATCAAGTGGCCGAGCAGCCCGTCCCAGCCAGGTCTTCCCCAGCGACGTCCCAGCTCACCCTGCCAGGCCTCCAGGGCGGGGAGCAGATAGCACAGGGAACCCCAGGGATTTTCCCAAGGCTCTGAGTTTGGGTTGAGAGATTAAGAGGGAGCCCAGCACTCCTGCTCGGGCGTCTCGTTTCCTCATTGACACCTTTAAGCGTGTCCATTTTATTTCTGCCAGCGGCAGTCAGACTCGGGTGCCTGGAGACAGTTTGTAAAGCTGTAACAGCACAACTTTCTGGAAGGCAAAAGGAGAGAAACATAATAAAACACACACTCACTAGGGCCCAGCGTTCACCCCTGTTTCTCCATCGCCAAGGGAGTAAAGGGGAGTAAAGGCAGGGCTACCCGGGTGTGCTGGCTGGGGATAGCTGTCTTTCCTGATACCCCAGTGAGGCTCTCAGACCCCCCACGCACAAGCAGACAGCTCCACATCAGGGATGCTGCCTGTCTCCGGGCTGGGCTGCTGTCCCCCCAGCAAAGGACCTGGAGTTTCTTCCTGAGAGCTCTGACAATGGCTGTGTTCAAGAAGCTGCATTTTGCTCCAACAAGGCCCTTTGGGAAAGAGCTATTGCCTTCTTGCTGTTTACAGCAATTGATATTAGCTCAGTTTCCATTCACCTTTCTAGACAGGAATTTTGTGCTAAAGATCTTGAGAAGGTCAGTCATGACCTGTACTGGGGAAAACTTAGGGCACCCCAACTCCCAGAGAAGGTGTGAGGAGGCCCCAGGGTTCTCTCACCTTGGTCCGCCTGCCTGGTGTTTCCGCATATCCCCTAGTCATGAGTGACAGCATGTTGACATTCTGCAGCGTGCTTCCGGCCTCTCCCTCCCAGGATACCGTAGCCCCTTCGCTCCCCATCTATTGCTATATTAGTATCTGCTCAGGAAGTGCAAGTTTAATAATAGTCTGGGTGTCTCAGGTAACCAGGAATCACCACCCTTTCAGAGCAGGCTTGATGAGAACTTGAGTCCTAGGAGGAATTCTGTTCCCTTCCTTCTCTTCCATTTCCTTCCTCCTGATGTCGACACAGCCTCCAAACCCAGGTGGAAGGCTTTCTCCAGCCAGAGTTGAACTGGAGAGACCCTTTTGAGCACTAGAAAATGATTAGGCTGGCACAGTGGTTAAACTTGTAATCCCAGCATTTTGGGAGGCTGAAGTGAGAAGACTGCTTGAGGCCAGGAGTTCAAGACCAGCCCAGGCAACATAAGGAGAACTTATTTCTATAAAAAATAAAGAAATTAGCCAGGTGTGGTGGTGCATGCCTGTAGCTCCAGCTGTTCGGGGGGAAGGGGGATGCTGAGGCAGGAGGATCTCTTGAGCCCAGGACTTTGAGGTTGCAGTGAGCTATAATCGCACCACTGGGGGAACCACTCTGCAAGAAAGAGGGAGACCTGTCTTGAAAGAAAGAGAGAGAGAGAGAGAGAGAGAGAGAAAGAGAGACAGAAAGGGACAGAGAAACAAAGAGGAAGGAAGGGAGAAAGGAAGGGAGGAAGGGAGGAAGGAAGGGAGGAAGGGAAGAAGAGTGGAAGGGAGGAAGAGAGGAAGGGAGGAAGGAAGTGAGGAAGGGAGGAAGAGAGGAAGGAAGGGAGGAAGGGAGGAAGAGAGGGAAGGAGGGAGGGAGATAGGAGGGAGGGAGGGAAGGAAATGATTGACCTAGGAAGCGGTGTAGCACAATAGTTAAGAGAAAGATTCTGGAAGTATGCTACCTAAACTCTAATCCTGGTCAAGCCACATATTAGCTGTGTGACTTTGGACAAGTTACTTTTCTGTGACTTGATCACTTCATCTGTAAAAAGGAGATAATAAAACACCTGCCTTGTGAGATTATTCCGAGGAGGAAGTGAATTAATTTATGTGGCGTGCTTCACACCTAGGGAGAGCTTTGTGAAAGTATAGGTGTTTTGTTTTGAAAGGAAGTCAAGAGACATCACATGGATTAGGCAGCAGGGATGCAGGCAAAGCAGAATGTCTGCTGTGTGCAGACCCCAAACAGGCACACAGGTAGAATTAGATTAAAACAAAGCTGGAGATGAGGAGGGGAAGAGACACCAGAAGACAGCTTTGGTGGGGGGCACAGCAGAGGTGCCAGCGCCTCACTGGTGACTGGGGTTTGTGAACACGGTGGATCGTTTTCTATATAGGAAACAGGCAGGCCTCCTGGCCCTCTGGTCTGGGGATGGATGAGATGTGGAGAGGGCCAGTCATTCTGCTCCAGTTTGTCATAGCCCGGAGATGATCAGGTTTATATTTTGTTGCTGTTGTTTTTCAGGTCAGTATGCGCTCAGGTAAATATTTTGAATGGAACACATTGGATTCTTTGGATATTCCTGCTGTCCTGTTGCATATGCTGGAGGTACCGAGGACAGGTCACTGAACTGGAGCAGTTGGACTAGATAGATGGGCAGAACAAGATGGTAAAGATGAGTCACATCCCAACTAGGGCCATTTGCTCTGTAGCTGAAATATTGCCTGGCCCCTAGGGGCTTCTCAGCGAATACTCGTGGAAAGGATCCACGGGTGCATGCATGCACAGATGACCCCTTTATAACACAGTCACTTGATTGCTCAGATCAAGAGGGCAAGGACCTATATTCCGAGTTATTATTCTCTCTTTGCCCTAGCGGGATATTGGACTTGAAATAAGACCCCAGTAAATACATTGTAGAATTAAACCGAGTGATACGTAGTTGCTACTGCGAGTGGCATCATTATCTGCAGTTCACCTCCCAGATGCCCTGAGGATCCTGCTGAGTCCTGACGACTCTCTGCCTGTAGAAGACCAAAAAAAAAAAAAAGGAAAAAGCCTTAGCTATTGCATTTCACTGTTAACTACTGAGGTGGCCTTAGCCGGTCACTTTATTTCCCTAGTCCTTAATTTTATCATCAGTGACAAGAAGGGCTGGAACTAGATCTCTCCTTTCTAGAGACCTGTCTTGGTCTGAGTAGAGTGCCCAGGGACAGAGCCTGGACCTAGTGGGAACTCCCAGCCTGTTTGCTCTGCTGTGGATTGACTGTTTAGTCGGGAGGGGCATGTAGGCCTGCCCAGCCACCAGTATATCTGGACTGTCTGGCCCTCTGGCTTGAAACTGCCAGGAATGCCCTTGGGATCAAGGGCAGTGGAAAGGCAGAGGCTTCAGTGGGGTACCCCTGGATCACCCCGAGTGTTTATCTGCAGAACTTGGGCAAGTTATTAACCTCACGAAACCTCAGTTTCATCACCTCTAAAATGGGGAAAATAATTATACCTCCCCACAGGTTGTGATAAGAATTAAAAGCTATAATGCTGGTAATGCATTTGACCCAGTGGTTGGTATTGTATTATAGTTTTAGCATTCTGTTATGGCAATGGCAGAAATTGTTTAGCTTTCCTCAGTCTAGCCCAGATGGGGCTTCCCTTAACTTCTATTTGTGTACTTGTCTATTTGATACATTCTTTTTTTTTTTGAGACAGAGCCTTGCTCTCTGTTTCCCAGGCTGGAGTGCAGTGCCACAATCTCGGCTCACTGCAAACTCTGCCTCCCAGGTCCAAGTGATTCTCCTGCCTCACCCTCCCAAGTAGCTGGGATTACAGGCATGCAGCACTATGCCCGGGAAATTTTTGTATTTTTAGCAGAGACGGGGAATTCACCATGTTGACGAGGCTGGTCTCTAACTCCTGGCCTCAGTGATCCTCCCTCCTCGGCCTCCCAAAGTGCTGGGATTACAGGAACCACAGCACCCAACTAGTTTGTCATACATATTCTTATTTGCTTCCTGGATTCAATGCTTTGAACAGTCAAACAGTGTCATCAATGAATATCGCATCTATTTTTATCTACCCACCCTCAGATTTTCAGCCTGAATCGTATTATTGCACTGTAAACGGTAATTAATTGATGGGAGAAACATCTCTTTAACATTCTTATTCTTGGGGAATAATACAATCTTTTTCCTAATAATTGAATCCAGACAGACGTTCTGAATCAGCAGGCCTAAATAGACATTTATCTGAGAGACTAAACCTTGACTGGGTTTTCTCTGGAAACCCAGCTCATGGCTGGAGAGTCAACAGCTTGATCTTCATTTCTGAAATATTTCCTGCCCCACAGATGCCTTGCTGAGGCACCTAGGATGTGAATGCCATGTGCTTTAGGTCAAGGCAGGCCTTGGCCTAGCAGACACTTAATGCTTGGAGGATTCAAAAGAGACAGAAGACTTGGTCTCTGCCCCAAGAAGCAAACAGTTTGTCTGGGGAGACAAGTCTTGCCTGGATTAAATAGCTAGAGAAAGAGATATTTTAAATGCATTTTAAAAAAAGAAACCAGAAGCTCCTGTTTTGTGGTTCCTAGATTTAAACATGGCAAATACTGAGGGTTGAAGCAGTGTCATTTGTGCAAGAAGTAGACACCTTTGGGGTCCTTGAACGGAAAAAAGATTGGAATCAGCAAACCAGAGTGAGAGTGAGACGGAGCTTCAGGGCCTGGGAGGAAGAACGTGCAAGCCAGGAGGTAGACAGAGCATGGGAGTGTCACAGAGGGCAAGGGAGGCGAGGGGAAGGGGCCCTCCTGCCACCATGGAGGCAGGGAGATGAGTGAGCATCTGTCATCAGCAGGCAGCTGCAGGGCTTGGACTTGAACTTGAACTTACATTATAGGGGGCCCATGTGGGACCTAAGGTCGGGGAGGGCTGGCAGGAAGTCAGGATTTGGGGAAGAGCAGTGAGGCAGTGGTGGAGGAGGTTGGCTGGGAGGCAGAGTGAGGAAGCAGCACTTCTGTGGGCCTGGGGTTGTGGGCAGGGGTGTGGGGTGGTGGGCAGCACCTGAGTGTGGAGGGAGGACCCTCCTGTCTGGAAGGCTGGAGAACCTTACTGCTGTTTCCCTGGGGACCCCCTGTTTCAGTGGTGAAGACGTGAAGTGCTGCTTTGGGGAGGAGAATGAGAGTTCCATTTGGTCTTCAGCTGTAGATTTGGAGTCTTCTGTGTTCAAGGGTGTTCAAAGGTGGTCATCACTAATGTGTGTATTCGTTTCCCATGACTGCTGTAACAAATTGCTCCACACTTAGTGGCTTAACGCTCCAGAAATGTGTTCTCTGGCCGTCTGGAGGCTGGAGGTCTAAATCAAGGCCTCCACAGGGTCACACTCCCTCCAGGGCTTCAGGCCCTCTTCCATGCTTCTCCACTGCCCAGAGGTTCTTCGCTTCCTTGTGTGTGGCTAAAGTCACTCCAGTCTCTGCCTCTGTCTTCACATAGCCTCACCTCTGTGTGTATATGTGCGTGTGCACATGTGTATGTGTGTATGCATGTGTGCATCCACATGTGTGTATGTATGTGCGCACACACAATCTGTGTGTGCATGTGTGCATGAGTGCGTGTGTACGTGCGCATGTGTGTATGTATGTGTACACACACATCTGTGTGTGTGCATGTGTGCATGAGTGCGTGTGTACATGCGCATGTGTGCATGTATGTGTACACACACATCTGTGTGTGTGCATGAGTGCGTGTGTGCATGCGCATGTGTGTATGTATGTGTACGCACACATCTGTGTGTGTGCATGAGTGCGTGTGTGCATGCGCATGTGTGCATGTGTGCGCGTTTGTGTGTCTTCTCCTTTTCTGTCTTTTCTAAGGACACTTGTTATTGAAGTTAGGGCCAGCCTGGGCAGTTTAGGATGATATCATCTAAAGATCCATGACTTAATTACAACTGCAAAGACTTTTTATTTTTTCTGAAAAAGGTCACCTTCACAGGTTCCAGGGATGAGAGTATGGACATATCTTTTGGGGGGCACCATTCAGCCCACTGCAGCATGTTTTTTTTGAGGAGGGCACGTAGAGGAAGGAGACAGAGTGTCCAGGAGGAGAGGAAGCCACCGGGTGTGGATCTTGTGTGGGAATGGCATCAAATGCTCCTCCTTGTCATATGACCACTCTCACACCTTCAACTCAGCCTTGTGTGTAACTGTGTGCCAAGCACTGTTTATTCCCTTTAAGCATCATGAAAGGGAACAAGAAAGACTTTATATCCCCAGCTTACAGATAAGGAGAAGGAAGCCAAGGGTGTCTACGTACCTGAGGGCACTCAGCTAGACACAGTGGAGTGACTCTGAGCCTAGGCCGCTGGCTCCAATGCCCTAGGACTGGGCTTTAACCATTACATTTGTCTTTGTGAGTGTATTATTCTGTTCTCATGCTGCTAATAAAGACATACCTGAGACTGGGTAGTTTCTAAAGGAAAGAGGTTTAGTGGACTCATAGTTCCACATGGCTGGGAAGGCCTCACAATCATGGTGGAAGATAATGGAAGAGCAAAGGCATGTCTTACATGGTGGCAAGCAAGAGAGTATGTGCAGGGGAACTGCCCTTTATAAAACCATCAGATCTCATGAGACTTATTCACTATCATGAGAACAGCATGGAAAAAGCCTGCCCCCATGATTCAATTACCTCCCATTGGATCCCTCTGATGACACATGGAAATTATGGGAACTATAATTCAAGATAAGATTTGGGTGGGGACACAGCCAGACCATATCAATTAGTAAACTTTATCATCCTCAGCTCTCACTCTCCCTGGCTGTCACTCATCTTTAAAGCAAACAGATGTTCCTGGGGGCAGGGTCTCTGAGATGCATGGGGTGGGTGACGTAGTACCAGCTAAGGAACAGAAGGGCTTCACTCTCATTCAAGAAATCTGGTTGGGGGGCGCCTGGTGTTAAAGCTGACACTGAGCTTCAGAGCTGGGAGGTCCGGCTCGTGGATTTCCGAGCCACACTACCTGCATCTGAGTCCTGCTGTGCCTCCTCCCTGCTGTGGGACCCTGCATAAGGCACTTATGCTCTCCATGCCTCAGTTTGCTCATCTGTAAAATGGGACTCTGCAATCCTACTTACCTCTTGGGTATTTAAAATGAGGATTAAATGCATGCCTGTGCACATGCATGTGTGTGAATATATATTATAGCCATCCTTCAGTATCTGTATGGGATTGGTCCCAGAACCCCTGCAGATACCAAAATCCACAGATTCTCAAGTTCCTTATATAAAGTGGTATGGTATTTGCATATAACCTACCCTCATCCTCATTATACTTTAAATCATCTCAAGATTACTTATAATACCTAATACAATGTAAATGCTTTGTAAATAATTGTTGTACAGCATTGCTTTTCTGTTAGTATTACTTTTTATTTTAGTATTGTTATTTTTAATTTCTTTCCCTGCAAATTTTCTTTCCACAGTTGGTTGAATAAATGGGTTTGAGTGTATATGTAAAGTGCTGATGACGGCTCTTAGCACATAGTAAGTGCTATGTGCTGTTTACTTAAAAAACAAAAGCACAGGACCAGGCATGGTGACACATGCCTTTAATCCCAGCACTTTGGGCGGCTGAGGCAGGAGGATTGCTTGAGCCCAAGAGTTTGAGACCAGCCTGGGGAACGCAGCAAGACCCCATCTCTAAAAAGGAAAAACAAACAAATAAAAACAAAAACACAGAACAGCTCCAAAGAGCCCACGCTTGGTTTCTTTGGTGCCTGCATTCATGACTCCTGGGGCCAGAGACCTCTGTGATATTGCAGACTCTTTAGCAAGACCATGGAGCCCCTGAAACCTCAGAGCAGGGAAACACCAAGCTGCGTTGCGCGCCTGCCATCAGAATGGGCTCCCTCTCAAAGGCTGATTCTTCCCTGAGTCCAAGCCAAGAATGTTTGCTTGTAAAGATACCAAAAGGGGGCCAGGTGCGGTGGCTCACGCCTGTAATCCCAACACTTTGGGAGGCTGAGGTGGAAGGATCGCTTGAGCTCAGGAGTTTGAGACCAGCCTGGGCAACATAGTGATGCCCTGTCTCTACAAAAAAGTTTTAAAAAAATAGTTGGGCGTGGTGGTGCACACCTGTAGTCCCAGCTACTTGGGAGGATCTCTCAAGCCCAGGAATTCAAGGCTGCAGTAAACTGCACTTGTGCCACTGCTCCAGCAGCCTGGGTGACAGAGCAAGACTCTCTTAGGCTGGGCACGGTGGCTCATGCCTATAATCCCAGCACTTTGGGAGGCCAAGGCGGGTGGATCACGAGGTCAAGAGATCGAGACCATCCTGGTCAACAAGGTGAAACCCC